>JAKSZP010005511.1:0-125100 GCA_022478985.1 Massospora cicadina | reverse complement strand
TTGTATATCTTGATGATATTAACATTTTCTTAAACCTTTTTCAGAGAACATTGATCATTTAAAAGCGGTACTTGCCAGCTTGCTGAGGCAAACATCAAAATTAATTCTCAAAAATGTAACTTCTTCAAAGATCAGTTGGTATACCTGGGGTTTGTGGTAGACTCTAAAGCGCTGAAACCACAGCCATCTAAGGTGGAGGCCATCAGCAAAATGACTACACCTAATAGCAAACGCAACATACAGGTATTTTTGGAAATGGTCAGTTACTACCGGTGCTTCATCCCTAACATTAGCTGTATTGGGGGCCACTATTCGAGTTGTTAAAAAAGGATGCTGTGTTTGAATGGACGGAACATCATCAATACACTTTTGATACACTTTTTACGGCGCTGACCAGTAACTGGTGTTACGCTATCTGAACTTTGATAGAGAGTTTATCATTCAGATGGATGCATCTCTTTCTGCTGTGGGGTCAGTACTTTCTCAGAAAGACAACGAGGGAGAGGAGCATCCTGTAGCATACTGTAGTCAAAGTCTGAACTGCCATGAGCGTAATTATACTGTTACCAAGTGGGAGTGCTTGGCAGTGATCTACGCATATAAGCAATTCAGAGTCTACTTGCATGGGGTAAAGTTTCAATTCATTACAGATCACGTGTCATTATGCTGGTTGCAGAACCTCAAAGAACCTGTAGGCCATTTGGCTCGATGGGCTCTTAAGCTGCAGGCTTATGACTTCAAGATCCTTCACTGTCCAGGAGTAAAGCATCAGAATGCTGACTGTTTATCTTGACTGCCAACTGTTGCCATGATGGTGTCAGGCAAATAGCAAGTAAGAATTAGACCTGCCTGCCAGCATAGGTGCCAAAGCACCCAAACGGCAAACCAGAATGCCAAAGGCACTGCTGCTGGTATGACGGATATGGAACTGGAAAGGAATTTCCCCAATAACTGCCAGTGAGCCAGAATCTCATACAGGCACATAATAAAATACCAGGCGAGTATGGCCATTAACCCCGAGGGGAGTGTGAGGTTGGCGGACAAGGTGGTTTATTTTTCAACATAAAAAACTGGATTTTAGGAAAGGTTTTTTAATGGAAAATTCTAGAAGGAAAAATCAACCAACAATTTTCCCAGTGTGATGCGACTGATTAAATAATGGTCAATTTAGAGAGGAAAAAAGCTGGGATAAGGTCCCTCAAGTTTGACCTAACCAGCGAATTGTTCTGGAATGGGGAACAGATAAGTTAACTGGGAACCAACATCAAAGAATTCAGCGGCAGGCTGAGTCACTGTTGGTTCAACCTTGAACGTCTGAACTGAGGCTCAAATATGTTTCTGGCAGTTGGCGCGATGATGTTTGGCCCAATTAGCAGCGGGAATCCCCCAAGGCCACCCCACATAGGGGCAGTCCCATTTGGTTGGGAACGGGTTTGGGACTCCCAACCCACCCATGCCCAGTCACTGGACCATTCATTTGGTCAAGAGCGTTGTATCAGCTGCAACACCCAATTTGCCAGAAGAAAAGCTTTGAACCCTCATTAATGGTGTCCGATTTATTACCTGCCCATCAGGGATGATCCCCAATGATTTTGAGGGGGGTTGATTTTTTCAATCATAGCATTAGCTAAATCAAAACTGTCGGTGATTCTGGCTGATAAGGCAGTCTTCATCCCTTTCCAACTACCTGGAATCTGACTATTGGGATGACTCCCACTCAATTTTGGGTTAATTGGTTTCTTTTTGGTGATCTTGGCGCAGATTTCCTTGATTAACTGAACCATTTCTGCTGAGGTGAGTGTGGGCACCGGGGGAGGAATTCAAAGTGGAAGAGCTGTTACCCAGCGCTTGTCTACCATGTAAGTGAGGTCGCCCTGAGTAACGAGGGGTACACCATCCTCTTTGGTACCTTCTTGCTCAGGAATGGGAAAATGGCCCGTGCAACGCCAAAGGGATGTTCCCTGGGACTTACAGATGGCTGACCTCAGTGTTGTGATGTACAATAAGATGCTCAGCAGAAAATATGATGATGAACCAATCCAAGTGATCAAAGTGTTAAATGAGATGTGAACAAATACCTTCCAATGGAATGGGGAACTGTACAAGAGGATCAGCAATTCTACAGTGATTTTCTGCAACCCTCAGCACAGCTGGGAATTATTATGAGCGCCAACAAGGCAGCCGCACATGGTGGGGTGCACAAGACAATGGAGTTGTTGTGCCCTTGGTACTATTGGAAAAGCATGAACTTCAATGTTCTTGAAACAATTTCCTGTTGCCATCAGTGCCAAGTGGAGAAGCCATTCCATCGTAAGACTTCATACCAGGTAGTAAAACAATATTTTTCTTGGCACACGGTTTTTCTTGATGTCATTGGTCCCTTGCCAACAGGAGCCAACTGGTGTAAGTACATTCTTGTGGCTATCGACCACTTGACCTGGTGGGTTGAAGGGAGGGCGATATGGATTTGGGGGCGGTTACAGTGGCTAAGTTTGTAATGGAATGCATTATCCATTGACACGGCTGCCCTCAGTTCATTATCAATGATACTGGAACAAACTTCACCTCACACATCCTCCCCAAACTGAATGAGATTATGGGTAGCCGTGGGATTCTGATGACTCCATACCACCCTGAATCCAATGGGATGGTCAAACGGGTGAATGGGATATTGGTGAGCATACTACAAAAATTAGTAACAGATTGACCTTCCAATTGGAGCTCCCTCCTTTCCACTGCCATGTTTGCCTATAACATTAGTCACAATTCTGCCATGGGAAAGAGCCCCTTCCAACTACTATATGGCTGACAACCGCTCTTACAGAATTACTTTATTCATGTGTAGAAGACACCGGTGAAATGGAACCCCATTGCTATTTGACTAAGCTTGTGAACAATCTGATCAAATTGCAAACTGAAGCATATTTCTTCAGCTTAGCCAAGAAGATCAGGAATCAGGCTGCTGATCAGGTACATTGTAGTGGGTTGGCGCAGTTCAAGGAGGCAATATGGTTCTCTTCCATGATCAACATGGGTCAGCTGAAAGCACAAGCTGGCTAGTATTTAAATTGGTCCATTTGAAGTTATAAAGAAAACTGGGTTTGATGCATATACCATCAAGGACCCTGCAAGCGGTCAGATCATTAGCCAAGTGCACGCAAAGTTCCTATGACCATATAAGCAATAGGATCCTTATTGTCCAGTCAAGGAGGGGGTAATGTCACAATTACAATATGACTGCATGATAACCTTGGGACGGCTAGGGCGGATTGGAAAGAATCCGCTAAACATGATATTAGTTACGATTATTTGAGTGCCTCAAGACGAGGCAATATTGGAATATAAGGGTTATTATTGGATCGCCTCTAAATAAGGCAATAAGTTGATAAGGCGATGTCAGCATTCGACAATTATGAACTAAATTGCCTACAATTAGGGCGATAGAGAGCAAGAGAATAACAAGCTGAAATTGAGGAGAATTGGCGGAATAGAATAACCCAAGCTATGAGAGTGGTATCTTCCAAAGCTGCTGTATATAAGCGAGATGGGTGATTGAGAGAGGTTAAGTTGTTGTTAGCAGAGAAAGAGTGGAACAGCAAAAGATTGCTGTATTTAGTAAAAATAAATAAAAGAGTTGTTGGAGCGATTGCTCCTATAGCTTAGTATATTTTCAAGTGTTTCTGAAGAACTGACAATCCCCACATCATCTGTCTGTTGTTCAGTGGGTTTGACCTGTATAAACAATATGACGGATCCTAATGATACCATCTGATTTTATAAAACTGACCATTCCAAAAATACCTGTATGTCACGTATACTATTAGATATAGTCATTTTGCTGATGGCCTCCACCTTAGCCAGCTGTGGTTTCAGCCCATCAGAGTCTACCACAAACCCCAGGTATACCAACTGATCTTTGAAGAAGTTACATTTTTGAGACTTAATTTTTTTATGTTCGCCTCAGCAAGCCGGCAGAATACTGCTTCTAATTGATCAAGGTGCTCCAAAAAGATTTGAGAGAAAACTTTAATATCATTGAGGTATACAAGGACGCATGACAGCTTCAGGTCACCAAGAATAGTGTCCATGGCTTGCTGAGATGTAGCCCGCGCGTTACACAGCCCTTGAGGCATCTGAGTCAGTTGAAAAAGGCCTTTGGAGGTGATTATGGCACATTTTTCATGTTCTGCCGTGGGTAGCTCGATTTTCCAGTAACCAAATATCAAGTCCATCGCTGAAAAATACTGGGCTCCTCTAACCAATCCAAAGCATTGTCAATCCTTGGCAAAGGTTATGAGTCTTTTTTTGTAATACTGTTGAGCTCATGGTATTCTATTATTACATATTTGGTGCCATTTTTCTTTTTTACAATCAGAACGGGCAAAGCCCACGGACTCTTGGACAGTTTGAGCATCCCTTGCTTCAGCAACTTGTCAATTTCATAAGTGACAACATCTTCTGCTTCCCTTAATTGGAAGATCATCTGAGACCTTATAGGGGGATGATCTCCTGTGTCTACTCAATGGACCACCCCCTGAGCACACCCTAAGTCATGATTGTCAACAGCAAAAATCCCCTTATACTTATGAAACAAAGCTATTGCTTGATATTTTTGTTCTTCTGATAGCCCTATTAGATTACTCCGCGGTACCACTGTCATTACACTGGCTGGTGCCTCAACTGGTAGACCAAATTTGTCCAACGACCCAAAATCATGAACCTGAAGGACTTCTTCTATTGGAGTCAAATTTAAATATGCTACTATTTAGTGTCAGCAGATTTTCATTGGTTTGTTCTGGAGGTTTGCTTACAAAACCTTAATTTCTTCATGGCCCAAAGGTATAATCCCTGGAACAACATGAGGCTCAAACTGTGTTTGACAATAGATCCTAATGACTTCCCCATATAGCCCAACAGGCACTTCCACCTCTAACTCAGTGTTCACTAAAACCTGATGTCCAGAAGGAATAGATATGGGCCCTGCAGCTCAGAGAGGTATCCCTTGATATTAATATATTTGCTGGGGAAGGGGCCAAGTCTTTGTTTTTTAATCAATAATAGTGAATTGGCATCACCCCATCACTATAATCAAGATTGATATAGCTCATGTACACTGGATCCTTTGGTATTCCGCTAGAGGTGAAGTAAATTGGGATCCACTGTCCCAGAATGGCGAGGGTCTCCTCCGTCATATTAATGACAGCCCCAAAATGGCGCAGGAAAGCGGTTCCAATTTGCAAGTCATAATTTTCATTTGGTAGCACAATCACTGGGGCTACGATGACAATGGACCCAAAGTGCAGAGGTAGCGCACTGTAAGCTCCCTAGGAGATAGTTCTTTCTGCTACAAAAGTTCCATACACCATTCGATGGTCCACATCAGGTTTTAATGTCAACTTCACCATCATTTTAGTGGAAAATATGTTGACTGGAGCACCAGTATCTATTATAGCGAGAACTTTATTTTTTGCTACAAAAATATCACAGTACGTACACTTGGAATAAGAAGAATATTGACTGTTTAATATGTGAACCTTTATGGGATCTCTTTTTTAAAGAAAAACTCATTATTCCCTCACCAATTTTGAGATATTCTTTGACAATGGTGTCTACTGGAAGGGTGACGTTTACTTCTTTCAGAGTTGGCGCATCCGCGGAAGTATCCAGCTTGTCTTGATCAAGCATTTGACAGGCATACGGCTTCAGTTGTTCTGGGGATTCTTCATCTGCTGCAGCCTTGGCTTGAGCTTGAGTTACTATGTTCACTCCTCCAACTGGCTGCTGGCATAAAATTCCGTCATTGAACTGAGGGACTTCTGCGGGATATAATAATGACTCAGGGACATTTTGGGTTGGAATCACAGAGGTAGAGGGTCGCATCTCTTCTTTGCTCCATCTTTTCCCTGATAGTATTGATCTTGGTGTACATAGTTCACACGTCAGTTATGGCAGAATTTTGCCAAGTGACCAGGGCGTCTACATTCATAGCAGTTAACCCCTAAGAGCCACATCCTTAAATGTCATAAGAGGGTTCAGATCAGAAAGTTTGGGGTCATTTGGTGTAACCAGGCCCAGGTCAGTAAGATGATTGTTGATGTTCGGTGTAGCTAGGTCCTGGTTGGTAGCTAGATTGCTGACGGTTTTTGTGACCAGCCCATGGGCGCTGATTGAACTGTTGAGTATAATGCGGCTGAGGACGAGGCGCAGAGTTATAGTAAGGTCAAGGGTTGTTAAGTGGAACGTGATTCAGATGAGAGTATTCTCATGAATAAGAGGGTACAGTAGAGGCGGTAGTCTTCTGTTCCATATTTGGTGGCAGAAAGTTAGGGAATATGTGATGCAAAAAATTTACAATCTTGAGCAGAGAAACGTCGTCATCCAGAAGTGTTGAAATGACATTGTGAAGCTCTGTATGGCTTCACCGTGGAGGTCATGGTAATGCACATGTCAGCTTTCACTAAGTATCCTGGCCCAATCAGCACATGAGCTTCCATTGTAATATAATCAGCAAACCCTAAGAGAGTCTCATTTTTGCAGAATTAATCATTAAAAATTCCGCTTTCCGCTGTGACATCTTTTTGGTACCCCCAAACAGGCAAAGCACAATATCTTTTACATCCCTATAGGTGACAGAGCTACTTGGGAGGTAACAGGTGACTTGATTGGCACTCCCGACATCCAAGGCGGATATCAACAGTTTAACCTTCCATCTATCAGATGCACCTTCTGCCGCAATACAAACTTTTGAAGAAACCATGGATATTCCCATTTTGATCAAACGGAGGTAGTTTCTAGATATTAACCTCCTCATCCTGTTCACGGCTTTTTGGGCCATACTGAGGAATGGGTTGAAATCCAAAAGCAGTTTCTCAATGAGGAGCTGGACCAGCGGAAGTTGGGATGTCCGCCGCTTCAGGGGTAGCATGGCCTTCTGCCATGGGTGGCACTGCCATTACTTGAGGGAATTGGCACTCTGACTCATATTCATATCCAGTACTACCATCCTGGGAGTAGTAGCTCCAACCAGCGTCATATTCTTCCTCATATGATGCTCCCCTTGATGGTCATCCTCGTCCCAGTGAGAAGACCAAGAGGCACTGGTCAATTTCCACTCTCCACACTGTATCCATTTGGTAGTATCATTCAACCAGTTGGCAAGTTCCTTGTTTTGTTTTACCAAAATTTGAATTTGGCTAAACGTGCTATCAAGCTGGTGCATGACAGCATTTCGTTCTTGAAGAAGTTCATTATGATTTTTGAGCACTGCGTCTAAGGTAATTTTGTGTTCCTCATACCTGGCTGGTGCAGTGTTTCGTAAAGATCCTCCAGCAAAACAGGCTATGTAAGACACGGCTGGTGACTGGAGTTTCATAGTATTTGATGATTGATCAATGGGCCCCCTGTAGTGAGCACCACTGTTATAAAATCGGATGGTATCGTTAGTATCCACCATATTGTTTGTACAGGTCAAACCCACTGAACAACAGACAGATGATGTGGGGATCATTGGTCCTTTGGATACCTGAAAATATACTAAAATGTAGGAGCAATCGCTTCAACGACTCTTTTATTTATTTTAATAATACAGTGATGTTTTGCTGTTCCACTCTTTCTCTACAACAACTTAACCTCTCTTAATCGCCCATCTCGCTTATATACAGTGGCTTCAGATGATACCACTCTCATAGCTTGGACTATTCTATTCCGCCAATTCTCCTCAATTTTAGCTTGTTATTCTCTAGCTCTCTATTGCCCTAATTGTAGGTGATTTAATCTGTATTTGTCAAATGTCGATATTGCCTTATTGCCTTATTGCTTTAATTAGAGGCAATCCAATAATAACTCATTATATCCCAATAATGCCTCATCTTGAGGCACTAGAATAATTGTAACTAATATCACGTTTGGCAGATTCTTCATAATCTACCCTAGTGGTCCCAAGATTATCATACAGTCATATTGGAATCGCGACACCTCCATTGAACTCTAGTTAGATAGTGCTTTGTCTCACATTAAACGACTTGATAAGCACTCACTACAATGCCCTGTTATAAGAAAACCCCCACTTTAAGAAAAGTTCATACCTGGTGAGGACAGTATTGCCTCCTTCCTTTATGTTTATGAATCTGTGATAGAAGGAGAAACTGACTGGCAAAAATCCATTACATTCTTCTTTGATTAAATCGAATAGCTCAAGAAAGAATGGCCTCCACCATGGTCAACCTCAGTACTCAGGCAGAGGTTAAGCAAGCGCTGCTAGATAAATTTGGTTCTAAATAAAGTTTGAAGTGACAAAAACAGTCATTTATGTGCCTTAGTTTGCAAGATGGAGAATTAATCATCTTTTTTGTTGAGCACTTATATAATAAAGCTCAACCTTTGTTGCTTGCCCAAATGCTCCCTCTCAATGATGAAATCGCGGCTACCTTAGCTGGCTTGGCATCTCACCCCTCCTTGGCGATGCATCTCTTTTCTGTAAAGCGCACTTTCAAAACTGTACAGGTTATCAAAGAGGCTATATTAGCGGTTGCAGATATCTATGAGCCTGACCCTACAAAAGGATTTTTGAGCCAAGCATCTACGCCAACCAATTTAGCCTCTACTATGGCTGTTTCCTTATAGAAACCTGCTTCTGCTGAGTTGCCATTACAAAATACTTTCTCCTCTCATAAAGATAGTCAGATGGTAATGGCTGTGATGGGGGAAATGCTCACCTATGTTTTCAGCTCAGAAAGCTCAATTGGTGAAAGCAGTTGTACCTTTGCCTTGCCCATCATCTTCTTCAGAGCGGCCATCCCAAGTGGTTTAAAAGCCTGCTGTTCATTCTAAACCACTTTCTCGGGTCCCAATCACTTCCACTAACAATGGGTTAGATTATCAGGTCACAAAAGCTAAGCCTGTTTCGCAGAAGCACCCAGCCACCTTACAACCCAGAGCTGTTGAAGTTAAAGCATCCACCTCCACGGCGCTATCCCCTTCCACTTCTCATTCATCTAACTCTTTCTGCAAACTGTCTCCATGAGGCAGCCCAAACCTCCTGCTTTGAAGTCAAAACTTGAGCTGTGACAATTCTAACGCTTCCCCAAAAAGTTAATAAGGTGGAGGAGCAACCCCAGGATTTATCATCCCATAATGGAAGTCCTGAACCTACCCCACTTTCTATGGGCTCCCTAACCTGTATTGATAACCCCTCTGACGACGATTTTAAAGGGTGATGAAGATGTTGATCATTATGTTTTAGGAGCACCTGGTATGTGGAGGTACCTGATCAATTGAACCAGGAGAGAGTGAACTAGGCTAAGATCCCTCATCAAACTTATCTTTGGCAAGTGTTAAGAGGTCTTGAGATTATTGAAACTTCCAGTGACGCTGACCAGCTCATTGCCATATATCTCAGATCTACCTAGTGTGTTCATACCCTGCAGACTATCCAGGAGAAATACCCTGAAACTGCCAAAGAACTTGCCTCCACTTTCCATCTAAAGAGGTCCTCGCTCTTCTCCCCACCTTGGGTGGTACTTTAACTAAAGTGGAGGTTGTCATGAATGGAGTGCGGGTTAAAGCTATCCTCGACACTGGGTCCCTGGTGAATGTTGTGTCAACTAAGCTCATTAAGAAAGTTAAGCTGGCCCCTGACCTTGACTACACAAGAGCTTGGAACTGCGGTCCCAAACACCACCTGCACCATTGGAGCTTACTCTTCTCTACCCATTTGTTTTGGGAAGCTTCTCTTGTCAGCTCCAGCAGCGGTTTGACCAACAACACCTATGATTTACTCATTGGAACCCAATTTATGCTCGAATATGAATGTGTTATTAATTTGTAGCATGGCTATCTCTCCCTACTTAACTATGAGGTTCCTCTGATTCAGTCTAATGATGAGCTCAATAAAAAGGATTATGTTTTCACAGTTTAGTATCCCTCCTCCGCTTTATCCCTGCATTACACCATGGCAGGCAGGCATACAAAACTGTTGCCTCCCTCAGTGGACGCCCTAGAGGGTATCCCTTTCTATGCTTCTGAAGAGGTTGTCATTAAGTTTGGGGAATGAAGGGTAGTTGACATGAAGATTACCACACAAATCCCACACAACTGCCTACTGCACCTCATTAGCATAGATGGAGTTAGTTCTTTAGAGCCCAGAGTTTTGCCAGGCGTGTTAGACCCCGCCATTCATCAGCCTATTAACCTTTTGTTGGGGAATCTCACTAAAAAGGATATGGTGGTGAAAAAGCATCAGGAGATCGGTAGAGGCCTGCTGATACCCATTGAGGACATCAAGCAAGTCCACTGTATTGGGTTTATGGCAGATATGGGCTTACCCGCTGAAAAAAACATATGTACCCTACCTTCTGTTCATATCTCCGATGAACTGACCCCAGCTGAGCTGGATAAAGTCTACACCTTACTTGAGGCCTACAGCAATGTTTTCTATAAATCTGACAATGATTATGGGCACATGTAGGGGTGGATGCATACTATTGACGTTGGGGATGCTAAACCCATTCACTCCAAGCCCTATCAGAAATCAAAAGTTGAGGAGCTACAGATGCAGATGGAGCTCAAACAGCTGCTGGATGCTGGATTGCTGGTGCCGTCACAAAGCCCTTGGTCATCCCCACTTTTATTAATAATGAAGAAAAATGGAGGTCATCAGGTAGTAATGGACTACTGCAAATTAAACAACCTCACCAAGAAGGATAGTTACCCTATCCCTCACATTGATGACGCTTTGGCCCAACTCTCTGGGTCTAAAACTTCTCCTCCATGGACCTGACTAGCGTTTATTGGAAAATGGCCCTTTCTCCACAAGACCAGGAGAAATGTGATCGTATTCTCAGTTTGGGTCCCATCCAACCTACCCTACTACTGCAAGGGTTGTGATACGCGCCCGCCACTTTCCAGCGAGCAATGGATCATATCTTGCAGGATCTAAAATTAAGCTGCGGCATCATCTATCTTGCTGATATTAAAGTTTTCTCTAAGACTTTCAATGAACACCTCGCACAACTAAAGGAGGTGTTTCAATGGTTACATGAGTCAAATATAAAGTTAAAACCCTCGAAGTGTACTTTTTTCTAGAAGCTGGATTTCCTTGGGCACGCCATCTCACAAGGTGGAATCAACCTCTACAAGATAAAGTCAAAGCAATATCCAAGATGCCTGCACCAAATACCCTTTGCAACATCCAGGTATTCTTGGGCATGATGGGATATTACCATCAATTCATCCCCAATTTCGCCCAGCTTAGTGAGCCCCTCATCCGCCTCCTGGCTAAGAACACCCCTTTCCATTGGAGTGCTTAACAAAACTCCGCCTTTGAGAATCTGAAGGAAATAATGCAAAAAAGGCCAATACTCCGCCACCCTGACTACAGCAAACCCTTCATGTTATTCTCAGATGCTTCTGACTACGCTGTTGGAGCTATATTGGCTCAATTGGATTAGCATGGGGTTGATCATCCCGTGTCTTACTTTAGCAAAATGCTTATAAAAGCTGAGCGTAATTATAGCATCACGGAGAAAGAGTGCTTGGCTTTTCTGCTCGCTGTCAAACACTACCACCCATTCTTATATGGAACTCCCTTCAAAGTGATCACTGACCACGCCTCTCTGAAGTGGTTGCAGAATATGAAGGACCCCACGGGGCGGTTGGCTCGCTGGGCTCTGAAGCTCCAACATTACAATATAACTAATGAACATCGGGCAGGAACGCGCCACATGAATGTAGATGGGTTAACGCGGCTGCTATTCTTCACTTAGACAATAATGAAGCTGAGAGGCTACATGATCTCCTCATGACTCCAGAGGCATGGGCTGATGAAGACAAACCAGTCCAAAAAATGCTAGCTCAACGCTCTCAAAACACCAAGGTGGAAAATGGGAAGCTATATAATAAGGTAGGAGTAAATTGTTTGCCCTACATCCGGCCATCAGAGCGAGTTCCTGTCATTTTGTAGTCTCACACAATCATGGGGCACGGTGGAGTATGAAAAACATATGAGTGGATGGAAGAGCGATACTACTGGGAGGTCATCTTGGAAACTATACCCAATTTTTATATGCATGTCTGACCTGTAAAAAACAATCCAGCTTCAAGGTCTAGTATCAGTATCAACCAACAATTCCTCAACAACCCTTCCACACCATAAGTTTGGACTAAAGGTCCTTTCCCTAGACCACAGATGACAATCGCTATATCTTAGTTGGTATTGATCATTTCACCAAATGGGTTGAGGCTGTAGCTCTCCCTGCTCAGACTGCTAAAGCCACGGCCACCTTTTTACACCAATACAATTTCACCTGGCATTGATGTCCCCAGGTCCTCCTATGTGATAATGGGAAAAATTCTACCTCTCAAGTGGTGAAGCCCCTTACCACCTCCATAGGAGCGCAACAACTCTTCTTAACCCCTATAACCCATCCACATTTGGTGCAGTAGAAAGAGTTAACGGAATCCTGGTTTCCATACTCTGCAAAATGGCCAATTCAGACCCTCTCCACTGGGATCTTTATTTACCCAGTGCCCTCATGGCCTATCGAGTTAGTTATCATTGCATTCTATAGATGTCCCCTTTCTGTGTGTTTTATGGCCAAGAACCTGGGGTACCAGCTCTACTAGCAAAAGATATTACACTGACAGAGCTGACCAAGAGAAAGCCATGAAAAAGTTGGACCAACAAATCATCCAACTACAAGTGAAAGCTATGACTAACTTGGCCAAAACAGTCACAAAAAAATCTAAAGCAGCTAATGAGCTTCAAGTCCCTCTCCCTTCCTCCAAGTAGCTTACTTGAAATTATATTATCACAACTGCATCACTCCTAGAAGTGAAAAACTTGGTCTAATCTGGGAAGGGCCATTTTCAGCCGCTTACAAGCGAAGGATGAGTACTCTACCAAATCCCTCGCTTTTGAGGTCACCAATAATTGGGTACATGGCCGCTTCCTATGGCCTTATTCTCCCCCAACATTCTTGAGGGGGGCGATGTTGGACATTTTCCCTCCAGGCTTTAAGATAAGAATGTTTTGAGGCAAAATCGGCTGAAAAGGGGAAATGTCAGACATTCACAAGCCCCTGATAATAATGAGATCAATTTAATTATAATGACAAATTTGTCAGCCAAAAGACCCCGGCTAATTCTGATGGGACCCCACGAATTGGGGCAACACTATTACTAATACTAACTGGGAAAAATTGCTAAGTTGGGAAGTCAAATTTCCCTGACTTCATTGGTAAACCTGAGGAGTCCATCAAAGGTTTCTCCCACAGTCATGACTAGTACAAAGCCAGCATCAAGGCGGGGACCACCCCTTTTATAGGCTTGTAGGGGGTCCTCAGGGTGCAATAAATTTCGCTAAAAGGGATTGGCTGAAATTTATTAAATTGTTACCCCATGAGTACATATTACAAAAGATTAACTTCCCATCAGTTCTTAATCCTTAGTGAAGTGAGTTTGCCGAGCTTTGATAGGCTAAAATCCCATATTACTTAGTTCAGAAATTCTAAGCTATCTGAACGTCAAGCCTTGACGTTTTAGATACTTTTATCGATTTATTAAGGATAAACTATCTTTTACCCCTGCGTAGCGCCTAATAAAAACTATAAATTTAAACTCTTTAGTATATATTAGTTTTCTATTAGATTTCATATCAGTTATACAAAAAAGCCCCTGAATTACATTGTTGGACTCAAGGCAGAAAGTAACAGCGAGCTTTTTTCCAAGCTAAAATCCAACAACTAGGAACCATGTACTTTATCAGGAAAATGCGTGACAGGGTAGTAAACAATTTACTTTAATAAAGTAAATGATTCTTTATATATATTTTTTGAGGGGCGGTATCAGTGTGGGTCTCAATCCTTGAAATCATCAAGATCTTCCCAAAGTCTCAGAGGAGCCAAAGCCTTTGATTGTGGAGAAGAGGACCCTTTGTCACTGTGACAGTGAATTTTAGCTTCACCTCACTCCTTTGGTTCCTTTGGGAAAATGCTCAAACCATGTTTTCATTGATTGGCATCTTCCATAGGTCAGAGGAAGTTTCAGGTAAAGTTTATAACAGTATTAAAACTGACCAATCTCAGCCATTTTTGACAGTATCCTTAAGATCTTGACGAGGGGGACATAGCTAAAAAAATCTTCCTTATCCTCAATTTAAAACGTACCCATATGGATAGAGGCAATAAGGTACTCTGGCCCATGGTGGTATATCACCCTATAGGGACCAGGCCATAACACATCTAATTTGTAGACTCTTTCTCCAGGGCGATGATGATAAAACATTACTAGGTCTCCATATTTATATTCTGACTTAAGATGCTTTGTGGCATTGGCTTATTTTGCCACCCTTTGGGTAAAAGTTCTAAGCGATCTAATATTTAAGGCTTGTAACCTAAATATTTCAACCACTATCTTCTCATGGCTAAGTCAGTAGTTTTTAGTAAGGATTCTCCAAAATAGCCTGGCCAGTGTAAGTTAAAACAAACTCTCATCGATAAAGAGCATTTAAATGGAGACATCTAGATGATTTGATGGTAGCTCATTTGGTAAGCCATCAGAGCTCCTGGAAGTGCCCAATCCATCTGCTCGGGTCAGTTTATGCCATCTTTTGTGATATGAAAAAGAGGTTGCCATTAACTTATATCACAGCCCCATTGGTTATTGGATTTTAGGAACAGTGAAGGCTTGATATGTTTCAATCAACGCATAAAATCTGGTTACAACTTATGACATGAAATTTGTCCCGTTGTCAGATAGTAAACTCTCAGGCTTCCATGGATGGTTTAGATGTACTTGAGCAGGAATCAGGCGGTATCTTTAGATGTGTAAAGAACACTGATATGACTTTGACCCACTAGTGAAATGAATGATAGCAATTATAGTGTAGTAGTGTTAATTTAAGGTTGTATTTAGTAGCTTAATTACATCTATACTTACATTGGCAAAGGAAGAAGTTTGTCCAATAACTTGGTGTTGAAAGTTGGTCATAGAAGGCTCTCTTACCTCTCTCCACTTGGCGTAACTTTTCTGAGCAGTTTATTTGGCTAGCTAAAACAAACACTTAATCATACACCAAAGTCTTACTCTGATGTCGTCGTGTCCACCACTGACTGTCCCAGTGTGGGGCAGTGGCAAAACTCCCCCTCCATTTTCCATCTGACAGGAAAACGCGCTCAGACTGGCTCACCCAGTCATTCCAAACCCTTGGAATGATTCGTTCCTCCCAAGGATCTTGATGCCCATCTCACATGAACCCAAGCGGTGCCCCGCTGCCCCCTGGTGCTCCCTCGGAGCAACATGCATTTTAACCTTAGGGTCAAATATGGGAAATTCTTCCCCTACGATGACCAAGCCATTATCAAAATGGCTCAGGAGGTGATGACACCAGCCTGTTTTATTGACTTCCGCCCCTATAAGGGGTACTTTGATCTCAGCTTCCCCTGTGAAGCCAATGCAGCCACTGCAACAATGGTGCTGTTAGTATTTAATAATATTCCCCTTCCCACAACTTGGACCCAGCTCCCAACGGACACCACCTTGGTGGTCCAGTTCGCTGGTTTGCCCACCCACCTCCCCTGCAGTGCTCCACCAGGAGCTGATGGAAGGTTTGGCAGCCTATGGCGCCAACCCCATATTACAATTTGTGGTCCCAAATGGGGCCACATGCCTCGCTGGGCCTTGGGTATATGCCACAATCAGCCCTGAATTTACAAAAATTTCTTTGGCAATTCCCCCTCATGCCACCATCCCATCTGCCCCCGACCATCTGTTCTGGGCCCATGTTGAGGGCGGATGAACGATTTGTCCATCCTATTTTGAGTTAGACCACTTGAAATGCAAATGCCCATACTCAGAAACTTCCACCAACGCTGAAAGTTTGCTGATGCCCACCAATCTGCTGCCCACCCCATGCCAACTCCAACATGGGGTACTTTTCTACCTTCCCCTCCTCCAATGCCTGATGCTGCAGCTGCACCTACAGCCACCAATCAGCACCCACCTTGCCCCAATGCTATAAATAATTCATCCAACCAAACATTGGATTGGATCCCAGTTCAATCCCATATGTCCACAAACAAATTGAACAAACCTCAACCATACGCTAATTCCCCAATCCAATTCAACCAAAATTTATGGGAATTATTGGATGAAATTGATGAATCAGGTAATGTCATTGAAGAACCAACGCTGCAACTCGAGTGGCTCTGTAATGCAGAATGGGATGCAAAATTCCCACCTCAGAAATAGTTCCCACAACCTAATGCCAAACCATTCTACAGCGACCACCAGCTTGCAGTAGAAGCAGCCGCCACACCAGATTGCCATCTGCTTCACAAAGCTGCTGCCAAATCTGTGGCTGCACTCTCAGGAGGAATTCCACCTCCTGTCATCCCCAAAAATCTTACTGCACAAAGTAAGATTAACATGAAAACTTTACACAAAAATGTCACTGAAGCCATCCATAATGTGGTAACAGTAGCACGAAATCTGAAAGCAAAAATAACCTGAACCAACATTGCTATGTTCATTAAATTCCCAGACGCCAACCTCAAAGCTGAAGACGCTTTGGGCAAATACATCGTTGGTATAATGATGGCTGGCAACTATTTGGAAGTTCCAGTCATCAAGGATATCTGAACCCCATGCTGCCGATGCCCCCACACCCTTACTATTTGCCTTAACATGCACCCTACTCTGGGATGAGATGGATGTGGCTGAAGATGAGCCCCCGATCCCCCCTCCCCATCCACCATGGAGGGGTAGCAGTATTTGCTGCCCACCTGGTTGGATATTTTTTTAGATATGATTCAATCAATCCATTCATTTTGGGCGTTTTCTTTGAATCGTTATTTTTTATTATGGTTTTTAGTTTTAGTTTGGTAATGTCCATCCCCTGGTTGGCTTACCTCAGTTAAAAAAAGTTGGTCATAGTAGGCCTTTGTTTAGCAGATACAAGACATTATTCAAGGACATTGTGGATGAAATTAATCATGTCATCCCAGCAGCATTGATTTTTGAGCCACTGGTAGGTTTTTTTCATGGCGTCATGACCTACACTTGTATGTGCTTCTATAATGATTATAGTTATGGACAAAGGACAGTCATAAGGGTGCCAAGCAAAACCTGCCTTCTTATAAACTAGTTCATTTTTTATTTGGGCTTGGGACATCAATTGTTTAAAGAACTCTTGGACTTCTGGTGCGCTTGATCCCATGATTCTTTTTGATCTATAAGAATTTTATATACAATCTTTTTCCAGACGCATATAAGGTTAGCATTGCAAAGTTAGATAGTCCATAGGCATTTTGGTGTATAGCAACTGCCAAACGAACTATAAAGAAGTCATAACTGTAGTTTGAGGGCCCAGCGTGAGCTGGTCATCTGGGTCCTTCATCTGTTGTAACCACTAAAAGTGACACATGATTGGTTAGAACTAAAAAGCTTCCCTTAGAGGTAGAGCTGTAAATGCATGGTGGCCAAGGGTACCACTAAGCATTCTCATTCCATGATATTATAATTCCGCTCTACCTTATTTGAGGTTTTGGTAAAGTAGGCTACAGGGTGGTCAACTGAGTTGAGATCAATTTGTGCTAGTATAGCTCCATCATGATGTCACTAGCAGTTTAAATAGAAGAAGGGCTTGTAAGATTCATGGTAGACCAGAGTGGGGAAATCATTATGGCATCTCTTAAAGAGTCAAAATACTGTTGTTGAGATTCTTCCAAGTTAAATAAAATTACTTATGGAGTAGATAGACAAGGTGTTAGCGAGTTTAGAGACATGATGAATGAATTGTTTTTAGTAACTAACCATCTCTAGGAAGACTTGAACATCCCTCAAGCTTTGGGGACAAAACATTTTTTGGATGGCATTAACTTTATCATATAAGGGTGAAATACCCTTGTAACTAACCTTATAGCTGAGGAACTCCATCTCTTTTTTAGCACTAGTGGTGCCCAACCCAAAAGGGGGAGCCGCCACGCATCTTTATTTGTAAATGGGCCAAATAAAGGGATTAATCGAATAAAAAATTTTCCTAATATGGCTCTTCTAACAGGCTATGAAGCCATATCAGAAGGGAAGGAAACTTTGGGGAAACTTTTGTATGGTTCCTGCTTTAGCTGGCAGACCATGGCAGACAGCATCAGGGTGGGAGCATCAGCGACATGTGGCATAAGGAAGTATAGTTGGGGGTTTTCTTTGGTAATGAGGCTGGCGGTGTCCATCGCCTCAACACATTGAGCAATTTGATGCTCAGCAAAAATGATGAGAGCTGACACACAAGTAAATGGCTTGATGTGCTGGCGGGTTTCAGGGTAAGTGGGGTCAAAACTAGAAGTTTTTGCTGCATCAATGCAAGCGCGGCTTGCACCAAAAGCAAGCTCCTCATTTTCATTTTTGCATCCTCCTTGAAATCATGGGGAAATTTGGGATAGGAATACCCTCAATAAGGGCTGAGGAACTCCATCTCATTTTGAAAGAAACTGCATTGGGCCAGCTTTAACTTGATAGATGCGGCTCTCATTTAATTAAAAACCTCTTAAAAGTGCTTTAAGTGCTCATTGAAGGTTTGGAAAATATCATGACATCTACAGGTAGTCAATAAGCAGGACATTTTCAGATCTTGGAGCATACCATCCATGGCCCGCTGGAAGGTTGAAGGGCTTTACATAATTCATGGGGCATGAAAGTAGGTTCAAACAGGCTTCGCTGGAAATGAGCACACTTTACCCCTGTCTTATGTAGCCAGCTCAATCTGTCAGTATCCGCTAGCAAGATCCATAGCCAAGAAGAACTTAGATACAGCTAAGTGGCGGAGAGAATTATTTGTTTGAGGCAGTGGGTAGCTGTCCTTTTGCATTATTGCATTCAATTTTTGATAGTCCATTACAATTCGATGGCTGCCATTCTACTTATAAATCAGTAGCAGGGGAAACCAAGGACTTTAAAAGGCTTTAGGAGGCTGGCGTCAAGAAGTTTCTTCAATTCCTGAGTGACTTGGGCCTCTTTGATCTTACATTTTCAATAAGGTCAAGCCCAGATGGGCTGTGAATCTACATTAAGAACTCTGTGTTGAACCTATTTCATTGGCTCACATTTTCAGGACCTTTGAAAAAATACTAGTAAGCTTACAATTAGAGACATGGCCATTTGTTGTTGATCACTAGGTAAGTTATCACAAAACTTGCTATCTACTAATGCTATTATTGATGCCTCTTCAAGTCATAGATCAATTAATGGTCCAAAGGCGGGACAGAGTTAATATGTTCTATAGGCAAAGCATAAAGACATTCAATTGGGTGGTTCTGCATAATTGTAAAGGGCTAATCAGTAATTTTTGCCATTAGTACATTAATGGTTCCTAATTAGCTGGATCAAGTATTTCAGAGAAGGTCAAGGGTTCTCAAATCAATGAATTAGATTTCCCATAAATCTCCAAAAGAAGTGCTGAGGTATGGTTATTTTTGATTTCAGTCTTCACCAATACTTGATATTTGGAGGTTAATCTTCTTTTTAATGGGAAAATTGGAAGTTGCTTATTGACATTAGCCCACAGAGGGAGTCATAGTAACCTTAGGTCTCATCATAAGATACTTCAGGCTCTCCAGTGATTTGGTATGTTTTAGAATGCAGCTATGAGGTTTTTTTATCCCATTCTCTTAGGTGAATTTATGACAATAAGTGGAACATGGTACCCTAAGATGGAGAGATACATGTACTTGAAGCTAATTTGAGCATCAAAATTGACTATTAATTGAGTCCTAATAAACAGAACATATGTATCATTGTATAGGACTATGGCAGGGCCAACACTACTAGAACCCGAACCTTATAACAAGGATGAGTAAGCTCCAAGGGATTGAGTGAAGGAAAGCCCAGCAGTGCCATGTATCCAGAGAAGAATCTCAATCAGGATCGACCTTTATTTTCTTTGTTAAGTGGGATGGGATGACATAAACATGGGATTTGGTGTCATTAATAGCCATGCTTTCACCTTATCTACTGCTACCTCCACTCAAGTGACTTATGATCCAAAATGTACTATGAAAATATATTGGTTTCAAAGCAGATAAGAAAAAAATAACATCCATTCCCAGTAAGACTGTCAGGGACATCGAGGGCGTCAGGAGCATACATTAAAAAACATTTGGGAGAAGAATTATGAGCATACTGTTGAGCTGCAGGTTGTCAGCTTAAGGTGAAAGGCTCCCTAAACTGACGTCTCTATTTCAGCTTATTCTGATTTCTTCAACCAACATTGGTTTTACTAGTGGTTTTAGGAGCTGCAGTAAGGATAAAGATCACGCTTAGATTATAATCTGGGATTATGACTTACAAATAATAATGAGGTCTTGGTAACTTGATTGAAGAGGTATGGCAATTCACAGTCTCAGATATTTCCATTATAGCCTCCTTAATATTAAAAATCATTTTGAACTGCTTCTTGATGGCTGTGAAATGGGGCACAAAACTGTTATGAGAGGAGAAAGTGGACACCACAGTGGCAATTGCAACTTTCCTTGTGATTTGAGCACAAGAGAAAGGTCCAGGCCTTAAAGTAGAAATGGTTAGTGATTTCTATAAAGGATCTACTTTTTTCTGTACTATATTCATAAGCGCCTCCTTGTGGCTGGACTGAGTTAATCATTCCTGAACACCTTAATGAGGGCTTCATTAACCCGCTCCCAAAAGGTGCATCCTGGTCACTTTTTAACCCTCTCGCCACTAGTAATAAAATTTTATAAAACCCAACCTTTATGCATAACTTCCTGAGCAAATTACATGAATTAACAAGAAAGTAAATTTTTGAACGCCTGTTGTAGTTTAGCTCTGATGTTCTCAGATTCTCTGCTGGATGCATCAGTGTGCAGTGGTGAAACTCCCCCCGCCATTTTCTGTCCAGCAGGAAAACGCGCTTGGACTGGCTCACCCAGTCATTCCAAACCCATGGGACAATTTGTTCCTCCCAAGGATCTTGATGCCCACCTCACTCATACCCAAGCAGTACCTCGCTGCCCCCTGGTGCTTTCCTGGAGCAACATGAGCTATGGCCCAAGGGTCAACTATGGGAAACTCTTCCTGTACCATGACCAAGCCATTATTGAAATGGCACAGGTGGTGATGACACCCGCTGGATTTATAGATTTCTGCCCCTATAAGGGGTATTTTGACCTCAGCTTCACCTGTGAAGCTGACGCTGCCACTGCAGCAACTGTCCCCTGGTTTTCCAGGGTACCCCTCTCACCACAATTTGGACCCAGCTCCAAGTGGACACCACTTTGGTGGTCCAGTTTGCTGGGTTGCCACCCACCTCCCCCTGCAGTGCTCCATCAGGAGCTGATGGATGGTTTGGCAGCCTATGGCTCCAACCCCATCTTACAATTTGTGGTCCCAAATGGGGCCACACGCTTCACTGGGCCTCAGGCGTATGCTACAATCAGCCATGATTTTAGTAAAATCGCCATGTCAATTCCACCTCATGCTGTTATTCCTTCTTCCCCTGACCACCCGTTTTGAGCCCGTGTCAAGGGCGGGCAGACGATCTGTCCACCCTGTTTCGAGTTAGACTACTTGAAACACAAGTGCCCCTCCTTAGCCACTTCCTACAGATCAGATTACTTGTCCGCTGACCTCCAATTCACCGCCCACCCTGCAAAAGTTCTGGAATGGGGTATGATCCTACCTCCCCTCCCCCAAAACCTGAGGCGGCAGCAGCACCTGCAGCCACCAATCAGCCTCCACCTCGCCCCAGTGCCACACACAATTCCTCAAATCAAGCGCAGGATTGGACCCCAGTTCAATTCCATGCTTCCTCCAACGAATCAACCAAACCTCAACCATACGCTGATTCCCCAATTCAACTAAACCAGAACCCATGATAGTTATTGGCTGAAATTGGCTAATCAGGTAAGCTCATTGAAGAACCTTCTCTGCAAATTGAGCAGTTCATTAATGCAGAATGGGACGCCAAATTCCCTCCTCATTTATATGCCCCACAGCCAAATGCCAAATCATTTTGCAGTGACTACCAGCTTGCAGTCAAAGCAGCTGCAACGCCAGATTGACGTCCCCTCTGCAAAGCTGTTGCCAAATCAGTGGTGATGCTCACAGAAGGTATTCCCCCTCCTGTTATCCCCTCAACCCTCACCCCAAAAAGCAAAATCACAATTAATCAGCTACACAAAAATTGTCAACGAAGCTATCCAGAACGTGGTAATGGTAGCACGGAATCCTAAAGCTAAGATTACCCAAACCAATATCACCACGTTCATTAAACTCCCAGACGCCCACATTAAAGCTGTAAAAGCTTTTGCCAAATATATCAGTGCCATTTTCCTAGCTGGCAATTTCCATGAAATACTAATCATTAGTGATATTGAACCACATGCCACTGATGCCCGGACGCCCTTACTGTCTGCATTGACACTTACCCTACTCTGGGAGGAGGAAGCTGCTGCTGAACATGAGCCCTGATCCCCCTCCCCTTCCGCCATGGTTTGATAAGTGGTTTCCACTGCCCACCTGGTTGGTTGTTTTCGTTCAAAATGTTACATTCAATCCACTCATTTGGGTGTTTTGTATGAACCAATTAGTCACGTTAGTTTTTAAATTTTAAATTTTAGTTTTGATAATGTCTGTCCCATGGTCATCTTACCTTGAATAAATCAAAGAGGTGCATTCTATAAAATAGAGCATCATGATCTTTTCAAGAACTATTGTTGAGGCAGACTTGGATGTTTTGCATCTTCTTCCAGTCCTTGGCCAATTCCATACCACTCTCTTAGATGAAAAGTAAAGACCTGATGCTCTCCATGCCTGTTGCATATTTCTCCTTAGAGTTAGGCTTAAAAGAGTTAACTGGATCAGATAGGACATGGATATTGGGGGTCAAAGGTCTTCTGAATTCAGAAGGCTCAGTCTTAAAAGGATATGCCATACAAAATTGGTCCATCTGCTGCTGGAAGATATGGAGATCATTTTTTACATTACAGCCAAGTTCTCCACTTGATCAGTAATGGCTTTAGACCTTAGAAGTTGTTAGACCATTAATTCTCAGAATATTGGTTGGCAAATTGTTATAAACTTTTTTATGCTGGGCTTTCAAGCTCTGAATCTGTGAAGCAAGGCGTTCAGTCTTGTCCTCCATGTCAGCTTACCTAGCCTGATGTCAGGCAGCTATGATGGAAAAAGAAAGTTTAAGGGCATTAAACTTTTCATGGAAAGCACTTAGAGTTAGATTAGAGTTTAAATAGTTTTCCTTTGACATCCATCCATCCTCCCATTTTACTTTTTATAAGTGTTTCTCAAAATTTGGCAATGCGTGCTAAGGTCTTTGTCTAAGAATGACATGGTGCTAGGACCCTCTGGGCCTCTAGGGCCTTTAGGACAGTCTGGTCCTTGCAGCCCTTCAGGATAACTGGGCTGTGGGCCCACTAGAGACAGTCATTTCTGTTGCAATTCGAGCATGAGTCACTTTGCTAAGCTGTAAAATCTGTCCTGTTAAGTTTTAAACTGAGCTTCGTAGAGCTGCTGTTTCTCAAGTTATTGAGTAAAAAATCAGTCGCAAATTTACTCAAATTGTGCGCTTATTGACATAATAGCATGAGCAAGCTGCTGGGAAAGCTCATCATGAAGGTATCCAACGATTTCATGATTAAACTAAATGAGACAATTTTACAGCATGTAATTTTTCTTTGGATATCAGCAAAAGTCTCACAGCTTTCCCAACCAAAGTTAAAGGCGGTCTAACATAATTTGAGGAGCTTAGAGTGAAGTTGGTGGCTGAGGCTTCATTGTCTCTGAATCTCCATGTGATGCAACCTTAACAGTTGTAGTTGGTGATTAAGAGCTGGGTGAACAGATAGGCAGAGATAAGCCACAGTTTAAGTACTCCCACTTCCGCGCCTGGAAGGATAGTTGTGGTGTACTAATGAATCAAATTTTTCAACCTAGATATAGTGAATTCTATTTGATTACTAACCAGGATGCAGAGTTCCATAAAGTAGGGCTTCCACTGTTTGAGAAACCTTGGTTGATTGTATTTGGTAGTTTGCTTTATCAGGGCCAAAATATTGAAGTACGTAGGTACATTAGATTGTAAAGTTCTCACGTTTCATATAATAAATCTTATCAGCTGGAGCGGACTCATCTTTTCAAAATCTTTTCTACTCCTATTGAGAAATATCTTCTTCGTTGGGGTGTTTTATCTATGGGAAGTATGTTTTCACCTGGTTGCCCTGGAAGGACCTGGCAGGGAGCACAAGTTTTGGGACGTCCAACTTAATTGCTAGTTCTTCAAAGGACAAACAAATTATGAGTTTAATCAATTCCAGCATTCTCTCTAATAAGATATTAACTCATTAGGAACTATGAACTTTAGCAGTAAAAAAAGGCGCCACAGTAGATTAAACAACATGCTTTATTTTAAGCAAACAATTAAATATTTATACTTTTTAAGGGGGCGCGGTCTCAGTGGGTATCAACCCTCAAGATTAATAAATTCTTTCCAAAGTCTCAGATGAGCCAAAGCTTTTTTGAAGGATAGAGTACACTTTATCACTTTTCCGGTGGGCTTTAGTGTCACCTTGGCCCTTTGATACCTTTTTGGTCAATGTCCTACTCCAAGGTTTCGTCAATTGGCGTCTTACATAGGTCAGAGGGAGTTTCAGGTAGAATTTTTTATTCTTGTTCAAGCTTACTTGATCTTACCCTTTTATGACAATATAAGTCAATTTAGTATATTAAAGATAATAGAAAGATAGACGATAATAATATAGCATAGTTTATAGCTCTGCTATTGGCAGATACACATGATATTTTATTCTAGATAACAAAAAGACATAAACTGAAGGTAGAACTCAAATTATTTAAAATTTAGTAACAATTTGGAAAATCTTTTTGGTAACTTCTGTAATTGGATACTTACACTCCATATAGGTATCAAAATCTAATTTTATATATCTCTAATCTAAAAAATCAGGTGCTTATTATTTAAGTTATGCTGACCTACTGATATGTTGAGGATGTTTATAATGTTTATTAGTAATACTAGAAATAATTTGGCTATTGTTTGATTATCTAACACTTTATTTATGTAGGACATCTTATCTAGTTAAAAATTAATTGGATGATGTTTATTATCACATTGCTATGAAAATGCAAAGTACATTGAAATAGGTTTAGTAGATTCTGAGAATACTATAGACATATTTAGATCCTCCTATAGATTTAAATATATGGATGAGTAATCTAGTATATAGATAGATGGTTGATAGATAGGTAATTGGTATATAGATAAATGGTTAACTATTTAATAACTTGATCCCAATTTGGGAAAGTATGGGTTAAGTTCAAGACAAATCTAAAATTGTTTATATCTGTTTAAAGCTAATTTAAGTTTTTTCAGCCTCCCTTGGAATGAGAGTATAGCTGAGGTTAGTCATTCTAGTATCACAAAAAGCGTTTTTCTACAATTAATTTTTTTCTTTTAACCTATCATTTCGAAATAAAGATGATCACAGCCTCTTGATACATGCTATGAGCGTGCAAAGGTTCATCATACTTAGTTTGATAGTTTCTGAGAATACTATAAACAACCTAGACTCTCTATAGTACTTATATAAGCTAAATATTAAAGATACTTATTCAAAGATATATATCACTTTTGCCATCTTTGTTAGTAAAAATGAAGATAGCTATAAATGTTTTTAAAAGCAACTAAGAAATTTATATCAACATGGAATCTCACAAATATATTTAAGTTACAAATTGAAAAGTTTGCTTGTTTTGGTAGTGTTTACCTCATGGTATGTGTTACTTAAATGATAAATGGTAAATCAATTATGGTACTTTAAGCTTTGTGAAAATTATCATAGTGGATAAACCTTAGAGACATTACTCCAGAAGAAAGAGAAAATTGTTTTTATGGTTCAAAGGACTGAGAACAACTTGAAAATTTCTAGTGAAATATCCCAATAGGATATAAATATATTTTTCTCTATATGGAACAAGAATAGATTATAGATATAGATTATGTAGAGCTTAAATTTGGGTTTTTGGTTACATAAAAGGCTTAAAGAAGTATACAATTTGTGTTGAAGGCTAAGATAGTAAGTATCTGATCTTTAAAGTAAGGTGTAATTTTAGGCGCTGATTATACTAAAAGTGTAAGTTCTATGGGGAGCCAAGTTTGCTTTAGTTCTAAACTCACAGTTCTTTATTAATCAATTCTCAAGTAACCAAGAAAATACTAACAAAATGGTCCTAAGACAATCTAACCATCAAGTGGTCGACCATTTTACTGGCGCATGTTGGCTTCAATGCATGCCATTATGCACAAAAATCTAACAAATAATAAAAATTGAAAAGCTCACCTAAAATATGTCTTAACAAAAAAAATGAAAAGTGAAGAATGTCTTTGCCCTCATTTGTGAGGGCATTGACCTACACAACGGAATAATCTTTAGATTTTACTACAATATTCTTGGGAGCTACATAATCTTCTCATGTTGCAGGCTCTAGGGTTTGCATTGGAGATAAGAGTCAGATTGTGAAACTATTGTGGAAATTGTTTTTTGTGAGGTGATAAGGGACGCCATGATTGGTTGCTCCCTAATTAAATGGTTGAACATTTTTTCAAAAGTTTCTAAGTTGACATGTCCTTACCCTCATGCCCTGATGGTCAATTGATTGCAAAAATCATAAAAATTAAAAGGAAATAGAGTAAATGGAAAAGGGAGAAACAAAAAGGGGACTGGAAGATAAGAATTACCACCAAAATTGTAACCCTTATCAAGAAAATAAAAACAAAGTGAAGCAAAAGATAGGGAGTAAAGGATTTTAAGAATCAGAAAAATGTTTGGATAATGGAAGGGGTGTGGGAGCACTTACATGCAGTAAAATTTGCCATTCTAGCTTTGTAGTTCAAAAAATTCTGCATAAGAGCCTAATCCTCTCAGCATACAAACAGTTAGGCAATTTGGGGATAGGATAAGTCTTGAAAAACAGTGTGACTATGTATAATTGTAAATAGATTCTGTCAAGGATGGAGTTTTAGGATATCTAATATGATGATAAGTACAAATCTAAAAGTTCTGACAAAATCTAACTTTTAAATCAATACTGATGGGGTAATTTGCAGATAAAATTTAATATCTTTGGAAAATTGTAATTTTAGGAATTAATTTAACCTGCCAGTAAGTTTCTGGGATGCCAGCATTTGGTATGCTCTTATACCCAAAGTTATAATTTTGGGCGATATACTTGCTACATGCAGGAAGAGTTGCGTAGGGTTCAGCCCACTGAGCAATGGACGGATTATTAAAATATTGCCAGTCCTCAAAATGAAATTAATAAAATATATAATATATGAGGCGGTTGCTTCAGTGACACCACTTTAATTGGCTTTAATAATAATAGCAGATTGCTTCTGCTTTACTATCTACTTTCTACCAAACAATCCTTCTCCTTTAATCATCCCATCTCGCTTATATATAAGCAACTTTGGTTGATATCACTCCTTTGGCTTAGACTATTTGGTTCCATCATATTCTCATTGGCTCCGGCAGAGTATGCTTTTCTTAAATTCCCTATAGCCTTAGTTTGAGGTGTCCTACTAAATATTCATCATATGTCAAAATCACCATATTGCCTTATTTGGATGTGATCCTATAATTACCATGTTTGACCCAATATCGGCTCATTTCAAGGCGCTCAAATATTTGTACACTGTAAATCATGGTTGACAGATCTTAGCTATCTGCCATGGCTTTTTATGACTTATTGTCAAGTCATATCAGGATCTCAACATTACCCCCTTGACTGGATGATATGTCTCCTATTGTTTATACGCCCAGAGGAACTTTGCATGCACTTGGTTAATAATCTGACCGCTTGTGTGGTCCTTAATAGTATAGGCATTGACACCTGTTTTATCAATAATTTTAGATGGATCAATCCAGATGCTGGCCAATTTGTGCTTCCAGCTGAACCCACGCTGGTCATGGAATAGAACCAGTTCTCCATCTTTGAACTAAGCTAGCCTACTAAGCCATTCCTGACTGGCAGCCCAATTCCTTATCTTTTTAGCCATACTGAAGGAGTACGCTTTGGTTTGCAACTTGATTAACATGTCCGCTAGGTTAGTCAAGTAACGTTGGGGATCCATTCCACTAGTATCTTCTATGCAAGCATAAAGCAGTGCCAGAAGAGAAGGGTGTCATCCATATAGTAATTGGAAGGGGGTCCTTCCTGTGGCAGAATGTAGCTAATGTTATAAGTGAAGATGGTGGTGAAAATGAGGTAACTCCAATATGAAGGTTAATCTGCTACTAATTTATGGAGTATGTTCATTAAAGTACCATTAACTTGCTCAACAATCCCATTAGACTCGGGGTGATATAGGGTCTTCAAAACCCCACAGATGGACATAAGCTCATTTAGCTTTTTAAGGATGTGGAAAGTGAAGTTAAATCCGTTATTGGTAAGGATAAACTGAGGCAGCCATGTTGCTGGATAGTACATTCCATCATGAACTTAGCCACTGTGACCGCCCCAAATCCCGTATTGCCTGTGCTTCAACCCACCTGGTCAAGTGGTCAATTGCCACCAGAAGTATTTGGACCAGTTAGCTCCCGTTGGTAGGGCCCAACAACATCAATGGAAACCATATACCAAGCAAAATGCGGTTTTACTAACCTTTATAAGGTCTTCTGGTGGAACGGCTTTTCCACTTGGCACTGGTGGCAGCAGGGGATTGTTTAAAAAACATTGAAATTCATTCTTTCCCAGTAATACCAAGGCCGCAACAATTCCAACATATGTGATGGCTTATATGCACTTATAATGCTATGCTGTGCAGAGGGTCACGATAAGTTCAATGTAGAATCTTCAATCTGCTTGTTCAACTCCCCATTCTGCTGGAAGGTATTGGCTCACATCTCATTTAATGCCTTTATAACTTTTGGCAGTTCATCTTTGTATCTGCCACCTAGCATTTTGTCATACATGGCATCGCTGAGATCTGCCATAATGGCAACAATTGGCAATCTCAATAAGAAAATTACATTTTGGTGTCTTGCTCCAGGTTGGTGGTGGATTTTAAAGTCATAGACCTGCAGGTTTTTGAGCCCATTAGGCTAGACGCCCCTCAGGCTCCCTGAGATTCTGCAACCAGCGTAATAACGCATGATTAGTTATGAATTATAAATTTACCTTATGCAAATATACCCTGAATTGCTTGTATGTGTAGATCACCGCTAAGCACTCCCACTCAGTTATGGTGTAATTGCATTCATGACAGTTCAAGCTACGACTGCAGTATGCTACTGGGTGCTCCTCCCCTTCATCATCTTGTTGGGATAGAACCACCCCAATGGTGGAAAGGGATGCATCCGTCTGTTCAATAAATTACTTCTCAAAATTTGGGTAGCGTAGCACTGGCACATTGATCAACGCCATCTGAAGTGTATCAAAGGAGCGTTGATGGCATTTCGTCCATTCAAACATGATATCCTTTTTTAACAACTAAAATAGTAGGTCCTTAATACAGCTGAAGTTGGGGATGAAGCGCCAGTGGTGCCCACCATCCTCAAAAATACCTGTATGTCCCTCTTACTATGTGACTAAGTCCTTTTTAGAAAGCTTCCACCTTTTCCAGTAAGGTTTTGCCCATTTGCATCTACCACAAACCAAAAAACTCCAATTGGTCCTTGAAAAGTGGCATTTGTGGGGCTTTAGTTTAATGCTGGCTGCAGCAAGCTGGTGTAATACCTCCTCCAGTTTGGTAAGGTGCTCTGAAAATGTCCGAGAAGACATTGATATCATCAAGGTACACAAAAATGCATGACAGCTTCAAATTGCTAAGGATGGTGTCTATTGCTCGTTGGAACGTATCCAGGGCGTTACTCAGCTCTTGAGGCATATGGTCATTTGGAAAAGCCCCTTGGACATGATAATGGCGCATTTCTCCTGTTCCACCACAGGCAACTTGATTTGCCAGTATCCCAATATCAAATTCACTGCTGAGAAATAGCGAGCTCCTCCCAACCAATCCAGGGCATCATCAATCTGAGGCAAGGGGTACAAGTACTTCTTGGTGATACTGTTGAGCTTCTAGTAGTCTATCACCGTTTGATTGGTATCATCTTTCTTTTTGACAATTAGAGCGGCCAAAGCCCACAGACTCCTTTATGGTTCTAGCATCCCTTGCTCCAGCAGCTTTTCAACATACTCAGTCACTACTTCCTCAGCTGCCTTGAATTGGCGGATTGGCTGAGACCTGATGGATGGCCTCCTTGAGGGCGTCCTCAATGGGTAGCGTCGCTCACCTGACTGAAAGGGTGGAAAGGCCACTCCACGTGACTCAGGAATAGGTGAGGATGATCCTGAAAGAGTTTTTTCTTGGTTGGGTTTGACGACCAATTCAGCATGGCTGGATTTGGAAAATGGGAATTCAATACAATTTTTATCTCAAATCCCAACAAGGCCCCCTTCAAGATCCTGTCAGAGGGTGGTGTATGGCCAGAGGAACTTACCATGCACTGGTTTACAACAGTCCCCTTATTGATGTCAGCAATGGAGTACTCGGACTTCACCTTGTGTATAACTTTGTAGGGTCCAGACCACAGTACATTGAGCTTGTTCTGTCAGCCTCCAGGTCGATGATGATAAAAGAGAATGAGGTCACCTAGTTGAAATTCTGGTAAGGAGGGTCATCTGAGATTTGATCGGGATGTCTCTCTTCCAGTGGTGGTAACAATGCCTTGAGTGGCTTGGGCTTGGAGCCGGACAATTTCATCAGCTAGAGCCCTCATATTTAAATTGGCATTCTTGGGAGTGGAGGCTTTGAGCAGGGGCTGGACGCTACTGGGTAGCTGAGGGGCCCACCCATACAGGGCTTTGAATGGGGACATTTTGATAACACAGTGATAGCTTACTCAGTAAGCAAGCAAGGCGCTGGGCAAATAATGGTTCCAGCGGGCAGGATCTGAGGCAGCCAACTTCTGCAGGATGGAGACAAGAGTTCCATTAGCCCGTTCTACCACCCCATTAGTAGAAGGGTGGTAGGGAGCAGCGAAACTCTGGGTGGTTCCAAATAGCAAAGTTAATTCCTGTACTACCTGGGAGGTGAAGTTCAAACCATTGTCCAAGAGCAAGGTCTGGGGGCACCCATGCTGGGTGAAAATGGAGCAAACAAGGAATAGGGCGGTAGCCTTAGCTGTGGCTGCAGGGACTGAGATCGCCTCGACCCACTTAGTTAGATGGTCTATGGCAAGAATAATATACTTGTGACCATGTAGACCAGTGGGGAGGGGACCCACCACGTCAATACTAATGACATTGAAAGGTTTGGTCAGCGCAACAATGGAGTGCTGATATTGAGGGTTGGCCCAGTCTTGGGATCAGCAGGTCATACAGGCTTCCAGAACCTCTTGGATGGTTTCAACCATTTGGTCCCAGTAGCAGCGTGACTTCAGCCACTCATGGGTCTTCTTGACCGCACCATGCCCAACAGTAGTGTGGCCTTCCAGGATGACATCAGTATGAGAGGAGGGTCAGATGTAGGGAAGCCACTTCTTGTTGACTTTCTTGTAGAGTAACCCATCCTTGATCTGGGTGTCTTGAGTCATCCGGCGGAGTTTGGCTTGGACCTGGGGGATTCCAGTTCCCATCATTTGGGCTGTCCTATCAAGTCATAGAGCTGATCCTCCTCCGGGGTCAGGACTGCTAATACCAGCATCCTGGAGAGTCCATCAGCGTTTTGGTGAATAGCGCCAGCACAGTGGATGATGGTGAAGTCATAGCTTTGTAGTCGTAGGGCCCACCTGGCCAACCGTCCATCTGGGTCTTTCATTTGTTGCAGCCATCAAGGGAAGAATGGTCAGTAATAATAGTAAAATGGGTACCATAGAGGTAGGGCCAGAAATGCTTGATGGCTAAGAGAACTGCTAGGCATTCCCTCTCGGTGACGCTGTAGTTCCACTCAGCCTTGCTTAGGGTCTTGCTAAAATAAGCTACGGGATGATCAACCTGGTTCTCATCATGCTGAGCCAGGATAGCCCTGACAGCAACATCGCTAGCATCTGTGAACAGCAAGAAAGGCTTGTCAAAATGGGGATGAACTAGAACAGGTTTAGTACATAAGGCCATACGTAAAGCGTTGAAGGCCTGTTCCTGCTCAGGTCGCCATTTGAATGGTACATTTTTTGTAGAAGGTAGAACAACGGCTCAGGCGAGGTCAGCAAACTGTGGGATGAACTGATGGTAATAGCCCACCATACCTAAAAAGACTTGAATATCTCATAGGCTTTGGGGGCGCGACATCTTTTCTATGGCATCAACCTTGTTGGGGATAGGTTGAATGCCACGCTTGGAGACCTTATGGCCTAGAAACTCTAGCTCAGGCTGGAAAAAGGAGCACTTTGAGAGCTTGAGCTTGATGGAGGCCTTCCAGAGATGCTCAAAGACTTCCTTAAGATGTTTGACATGTCCATTAAAAGTTCGCAAAAAAATGGTGATGTCATCCAGGTAGACCAGGACACAGGAGAGCTTCAGGTCCCCAGGATCCCATCCATGGCGCGCTGGAACGTGGCTGGGGCGTTGCAGAGGCCTTGGGGCATCCAGGTGGGCTCAACAGCCCTTCATGGGCGATTAGAGCACACTTGGCTCAGTCTTTGGGAGCAAGCTCAACCTGCCAATACCCGCTGGTGAGGTCCATGGCTGAGAAGTACTGGGAACCTGCAAGCAGATGGAGAGAATCGTCGATCTGGGGCAGAGGATAGCTGTCCTTCTTGGTGATGGAGTTGAGTCATCAATAATCCATCACCACCTGGTGCTTGCCATCCTTCTTTCAGACCAGCAAAAGAGGGGAAGACCAAGGACTACGCGAAGGGACCAAGAGCCCCACGTCAAGCAGCTGTTTGAGTTCTACCATGACCTGGGCCTCTTTGACCTTGCTCTTGCAGTAAGGCTGGGACCAAAAAGGGGGGCATCCCCAGTTTCTACATGGTGGAGGACTCCGTTCATCCTTCCAAAATTGTAGGTCAAAGTGGAGAATAGATCCAAGTATTCCTCCAGGAGCTCCTGAACTTTAAGTCGCTGTTCATCAGAGAGGTCCTTTCCTATGTTAGCGTCAACCAAATTAACTGAGGGTGGTGACTCCAAGCCAAAGTCCCTTAAGTCCCAAAGCTTCAGATGTCAGCAACAGCCCCCATCAGTAACAGGCAGATGTAAGCGGCAGGTTGGTTAGGACCTATAACTTTTGGTTTGTCAGTCAGGTTGGCTAGCAACACTGATATTGATCCAGCATACGCTGGATCAAGGATTCTGGGGCAGGTCAGCACTTCCTTGGGAGATGGGTTATCCAGACCTCAGACCTCCAGTAAATACCCTGAGGGAATGTTGACGTGGACCCAGGTGTCAACAATGACCTGGGATTTTGGGGGCACAGTAGTCACCTGGGGCAAGTAAACTGGCATCCCCTCTGATCCATCCACAGCAGGAGGGGGTAGCCAGACTCGAGAGCCCCAGATGTGGTACTTGAGCCAATCAATTCATCCTTCAGTCTCCAGTAGGCAGGCTCAGGCCTTGACATCAGCCCTAGAATCATGGGCAGTCTCAAAAACCAGAGGGACTCAGATGTCCTAAAAGGGAGAGAAAACCACCATCATAGTGGATAACAGCTGAATAGTCTCAAAGAAACTGGGTCCCAAGGAGCAGATCATAGCTAGTGTTGTCCAGAGCAATGGCAGTTGTATCCAAAGTGAGCTTTCTGAAACTGAATCAGTAGAGAGGAATAGGCCCCTATGGATTGGGTGCACTGAGGGCCAGCTGTGCCATACTCCATGTAGTGCGGCATATTGGGGGCGACCTTGATGCGTTTCATCAGCTTGGAAGAGATAACGTTCATGGGGGAGCCACTGTCAACTATGGCATAAACTGGAATCTTGTGGACCCAGATGGCGACTCAGGTGACCAAACTTCCAAACTGAGGCGGCAACGTAAGGAACATGGGAGAATCATCAGAAGAAGAGTAAGCAGTATCAATGTCTTTATTGTCATTAGATACCGCAGCTACTTCCTTGGGGTTAACAGCTTCTGGTTTGTGTGTAGGGGTTACTTGAGGCTGGACAGGGGTGTCAGCATGGAGCGCCTCGTCCTTCATGCTGACTGCCCTTTTCCCGCCTCCTCAGCTAGACGTTTCCAACAAGTCTTAGCGCTATGCCTAAAGCCATTGCAATAGGTGCACCAAGGATGGGGGTTTTTCTGGTTCTCAACTACATGGACCCTAGGGCGGTTAGAGGGGCCAGTGGACGCAGCTTTAGAGTGCAGGATCGTGGCAGGGATCTCGTTGAGGGCCTCCTTAATCTCCCTGATACAAGTGAACCCATTCTTTTGCCCAATCATGTGCATCTGGACCTCAGGATAGGACCCCAGGGCGGAGATGATGGCGGTGATGGCGTCATCCAGAGTGATACAGTTTGTCATAACCAAAGGTTGTGCCTGAGCGTAGAACCAGTTGGCAAACTCCATAGGGTTTTCTCCTTTGTTAAGTCAAATGCCCATGAACGCTTGCTTCTGGTTGGCCAAGGTTTGGTTACTGCTGAACTCTTGGATCAGGGCGGTGCAGGACCTGTTCCCAGGTGTTACACTCCTTCAGATGGGGAGTCATGATTTCCTGGGTGGTGCTGTCTAGGCAGGAGTGGATGTGCTTCACCTTTTGTCAATCGGTGGCCTCCTCCATGGAACTCTCATAGGCATACAAGAAGGAGGCGATACTCTCCCATCCGGGGGTGAACTTTTCCTTGAAGCTAGGTTTAAAGTTAGTGACAATAGGAGTGGAAAGGGTGTTAACACCTGGGATAGGTGTCAGCTCTGAGATCTCCATTTCTGCATATTCTCGAGGAACCCACTGATCTAACCACCTCCACAAGCCTTCTAAGTCTTCTTGGATGTATTCCCAATTTTGACTGAGGGTGGAAGCGACGCCTTGCTGGCAACCTGCTCCTTTAAGGATTGAATCTCGGCGTTCTGTTGTTGGAGCTGGTTTTTGATGGTGGCCAACTGGGTTTCAAACCCATGACACGTTGTTTCAAGCCAGGAGATGCAAGCATCAGTGAGCCTCATGAAAGCGCTGAGGTTATCCATCTCATCTGACAGCGCTTCAATGGAGACCCTGGGGTTGAGGGGGACACCATCCGCTTGGAGCTTGCACCCCAATGCCACCTTTTGGATCTGGTCCCGCAGGGCAGCCAGGGCGGTTATTATATCCCTTCACCAGGGGTCTTCAGGTTCACCCAAGGTTGGGGGGCCTGAAGGCCCTTGAGGCCCACATGGTCCCTCGGGTCCAGCTGGCCCTTGACGCCCTTTGGGACCTTCTGGCCCAGCATCTGCGGGGGGATAGTCATGAGAGGCCAGCTCTTGGTAGCGCTGCTGTAGGGATTGTAGCAATTCTTCAGCTTGTTGTAAACGCTGGGTCCATGTCACTTCAAACTGCTGGGCATTTTGGTGAAACTGCTCCTTGAGGTAGCTGGAGATGCCGCTATCTAATACCACAACTTGATCGCAGATCTCATTGATTAGTCATCAGTTATCAAGTATAGCTTCACAATTGTCATGCACAAAGGAGGAGGCAGCGTCGTAAAAGTTGATAATATAGGAATGTAAATTTTGGGTGATCCTAGGTGCTGAGAGACCTCCTGATGGTGTAATCCTACTAACTGAAGGAGGTGATGAATTGCAGATGGACGAAGTTATGAAGGTAGCGATCAGGCCCCAAGGTAAGCTCCCCAGCAGGTAATATGGCCAAGGCGTAGAGGTCCCACATTGTGGATGGTACGGCAGAGGCGCGGGAGCGGCTGGAGTGGGCGCCCTCAGTGTAGATGCTGAGGACTAATTGTTGGACAACATCATTGGTGTGTTTGAACTGAAGTTAATATTGGCTCCCATCTAGGGAGGGCAGCGAGAGTTGGAAGGTGGCATGGAACTCTAGCCTTTCCAGCTGCGAGGGCAGTGTTGTGTACCACGAAGTACTAACCCATTAAGTAACACTCCTCAATTGACCAGTCATTTGGTCGTCAGGGCTGCTGTTGGTTTCCATTTCTTGTGATAGACGTTTCTCTTAGGTCAGCTCAGAGCCCCCTGTAGTGAGCACCACTTTTGTCGGCACTACTTTTCCTTGGACTGGCGCAGGGTTCATGGTGGCTTGAAGCTGGAAAATTGGAATCTTTGGGGCCTCATCCGATCAGGATCTTTACTGATCTTCCAGAATGGCCTCCTTGAGGGCGTCCTCAATGGGTAGCGTCACTCACCTGACTGAAAGGGTGGAAAGGCCGCTCCACGTGACTCAGGAATAGGTGAGGATGATCCTGAAAGAGTTTTTTCTTGGTTGGGTTCAATGACCAATTCAGCATGGTTGGATTCAGAAAATGGGAATTTGATACAATTTTTATCTCGAATCCCAACAGGGGGATGATCCCCAGTGTCCAATTGATGGACCACCTCCCCCCAAGCGCACCCTAAATTGTGGCCATCAACCGCAAAAATCTCCTTATATTTTTGAAATAAAGCTATCACTTAGTCCTTTTATATTCCAATAACCTCATTAAATTCTCGTGCAGTACCAAGGCCAGTATGCTGGGCTGCGGCTTGACAGGTAGACCAGTTTCATCCAGTGACCTGAACTTGTGAACCTGAAGGACCTCCTCCATTGGGGTCAAGTTTAAATATGCCACGATTTGATGCCAGAGGAATTGCATTGGTACATTTTGTAGATTCACTAGAAAATCCTTGATCTCCCAAGGCCTGGAAGTATAATGCCTGGAGCCACATGAGGCTCAAGCCACGAATGCTGATAAGGCCCAATGGCATCCCCATTGAGTCCAGCTAGCACTTCCACCTCTAACTTTGTTTTTACTATTACTTGGTGTCCAAAGGGGATGGAGATAGATCCAGAAACTCTGAACGGCAGTCCCTGATACTCATATATCTGCTGGGGGAAGGGCCCAGTTCTTGCTCTTTAGTCAAGGGTTTTGAACCAGAATCACCCCATCACTATATGCAAGATTGATATGTCCCATGTGTACCAAATCCTTTGGTACTCTGCTGGAGGTAAAGTAAATGGGATCTGCTGCCCCATAATTTTGAAGGTCTCTGGCACCATAACAACGACAACCCTGAAGTGTCGCATGAAAGCCTTTCCAATTAACAGGTCATAATTACTGTTTGGTAACACTATTGCCAGGGCTACAATGACAATCGACTCAAACTACAAAGGTGGCGCGCTTTACGCTCCCTCAGAGACTGTTCTTTCTGCTCCAGTGGTCCCATACACCATTTGGTGTTCTACATCAGGCTTTAACATCAACTTTGCCACCAACTTGGTGGAAACTATGTCGACTGGGGCGCCCATATTTATTATATCGCAAACTTGATTTTTTTTGCTACAAAGATGTCACAGTACTTACACTCAGAATAAAAAGTTTTTGACTATTTAATACGTGGATATTCAAGGAATATTTTCACAAGGAAGCCCATAATCCCCTCAACAACGTTGGGGAATTCTTTAGAGATAGTTTCTAATGGGAGGGCGACGTTTACACCTTCAAGGGAAGGTGCATAAGAGGCTGGGTCTAGCTCAGCTGAAGAAGCTTAGTAAAATATTTGACAGGCGTATGGCTTCATTTGCTCCTGAGGTTCTTCTTCCACTATAGCCTTAGCTTGTGCTCATGTCAGTGTGTTTACCCCTCCAACTGGCTACTGGTATAAAAACCCGTCATCATACTGAAGGACTTCTGGCAAATAAGCTACAATAGGTTCAAGTGGGACGTTTGGGGTTTGTATAGCGAAGATAGAGAGTCCCATCTTTACTCCGCTCATCTTTTCCCTGGTAGTAAGATCCTGCTGTATGTAGTGGACCTGACGGGTGAAGCAACTTTGGCAAGGTGACCAGGGCAACCTCATTCAAAACAATTCACCTTGTAGGGTCTGCGTCCTTAGTTTTCTTAAGATGTTCCAAAATGATAATTTGATTTTAGCAATCGGTGTAACCAGGGCAAGATTGATAAGTCAACTGATGACAGTTAGCGTAATTAGACTCAGGCAGTAGTTGGGATGTTGACAATTATCATAAGCAGGTCCAGGGCAGAAGTTAAACTGTTGGGAGTAACTCTGCAAAAATTATGCACATAGTTATAATAAGGCCTGGGGGTTATTAGGCAGAAGCTGAACAGGATGAGAGAATAACCTTTATAAGATGGTCCAGCAATGGCGGTGGTATGTTTCCGCTCTGTATTGGGAGGAGAAAAGATAGCGGATAGCTGGCGCAAAAACTGAACAATTTTGATCAGGGGCACATCATCCCACAAAAGTGGAATCATGACATTGTATAGCTCGCAGTATGGCTTCACTGAAGAGAACATCACAATGTACACATTGGATTTTAATAAAGTCCCTGCCCTAATCACCACATGGGCTTCCGCCATGAATTGGTCAGCAAATGCAGTGAGGATCTCATTACGTTGGAACCTAATGGTCAAGGATTCCGCCTTTTGCTGTGACATCTTTGTGGTACTTCTGAACAACTGCAGCACACTATTCTTCTCTTCTTGGTATGTAATGGTACTGCTTGGAAGATAGCAGGTGACTTGGTCGGCACTTCCAACATCCAAGACAGATATATTCAATTTAGCTTTACATCAATTGGAGTCTCCTTCCACCACAAATTCAAATTGTTTGAAGAATCCGTGGATGTTTCCATTGCAGTCAAATGGAGGTAGCTTGTCAATGCAGAATACCTCCTCCCACTAATAGCTGCGAGCCTTGAGTGTAATGAGGATTTGATTAAAGCCCATAGCTAGATCTCGGCAAGAAGCTGGCTCAGAAGGGTCAGCGGCTCTAGGGGTAGCTAAGGGCTCTTCAGTGGGCAGGACTGACATCACATGGGGTTTTTGTTGGGTCAGAACATAATCATCCCCAGAGCTGCCATCACAAGTTGAGAAGCTCATGCTGCATGCGTGTTCAGAGAAAAGATCATCATCTGGGTATCCAGTCTCATATTCATCATAAAGGGATCCTTCCTAAGTGACCATTTGTTCTACTTCCCAATGGGAATGAGGCAGGTAAAAGGTAGGTGTCAACTTATGCTCCATGCAGTGTAGTCGCTCAGTAGCATCATCCAGGCGATTGGCAAGTTGCCTGTTCTGTTTCCAAGTATCCGCAGCTGACAAAATTACACTTTCAAGTTGATTCTTTATGTCGTCATGCTCCTGAAGAAACTCCCTTTGTTTTTTGAGCACTGCATCTACAAGTTTGCTTTCCACGGTTTCTGCATGTGAAGCAGTTTGGGATAATTCTCCTTTGGTGCAGGCCTGATATGCCAGGGCCAGGAATTAGAGACATTTTGATTTATTTGTGGTTGTTCAATGGACCCCCTGTAGTGAGCACCACTGTCAGAAAATCGCTTTTCCAATGACAGTTGTAACAAATTGGAAAAACCCCAGTTCTGACTGCCATATAATTTTACATATTTGTTTGGTGCACTGACAAGCAACCAAAGTGGCCTAACCAAGTAGGGAGAGGTTTGGGGCACCAACAAGCAGCCAAACATTCACCTCTCATTGGTTGGCTATGTAAATCCTCTGTGTAGTTGGTCCAACTCAACCACGCAAAAGCTTCCTCAAAATGAAATCACCTGAAAAAGACCACAGGTATGTGAGGTATGCAAACCCCAAAACATCCTTTATTTTTATTCTGGATCATAAAAACGAAGGTGTCCGCCGACCAGAGCTCATCTGGGGAGCAACCAACAATGCTCCCTCAGGAAGGGACATGCTAGGGTAAGAATTCCAAAGTGAACTTTGAATGGGAAGGTGTGCCTTATAAAGGCAGCACTTTGGGGCCTCACACAAGTTATTGATTAGGCTCACACAAGCCTAATCTATGACTTGGGCAAGGCACAACCCAGCACCTGAAACAGCTAAACTAAAAATGTTTTTAAAACGATTTGACTCAAATTTGGAAAATCCAAATCTGAGTCAAAATGTATGATCAAGATGAATCTCGATCATTAAAATAGTGTGGCTCTGTTGGTCAGTAGGCCAACCAGTATAAAGACTGATTGGCCCTTGACATTTTACCTTTGGGGAAGGGGCTAGCAGCAATGGCTGGCCCCTTGGCATGTCACTTGCATCATTCAAGGATCCCCAGCTTAACCCCAACTAAGAATAAATATAAACTTAAATGAAAAGAAAGTTTAGGCATATGGAGATATTTATTGAGAAGGTAGCACTAAGTATTTATGTACAAAAGAGCTACTGCGCCCGTTGCTGACCTATCAGCTCATTGCTGGTTCTTCCAGCCAACCACTCTCTCTCAATGCGCTTCTCTCTTCCCTGGTGTTGACCTTCTTGCCCTGTCCTACCCAATGTCCAAATATTAGTTTTGGCTCATCCTCAGCATTCAGTCGCTGGTGAGCCGTATAAATGATAATAAAAATAGATGTGAGATTAGGATTCAACTAATTAATTATGCGCTGGAAACATCTTCAGTCACTTGGTAACTCAGTATTTCTTATCTTCTCACTGAAACACGCTTTGACTCTTCATAAGCAATCATTCAGGGTTTTGTCTTCTTCAGGCGACAACTTGATTATTATATATTAGGCGCTGAAAACAACCTAAGCTGCCTCAAACTCAAAATTGTCAAGTTATGCCAATGTTACTTAGTTAATATAAAAAGATCAACTTTGGCTACTATTTGCCAGTGATCCATATACTAATTTGGGGCCATCGATTGCCCCACTTAATTCTAACATCCCAACTCAGCAGAATACGGTTTTTGGCAACCCAATTTGGGGAGCAACTCACCATATAAATATTGATCCATACAAAATTCAGCTAATAAGCCATTCCTCTGGGATTGGCCTATTTCATCCCAAAGCTCAGTAAATCATTGTAGGAATCAATCTTGTTAAAATTCCGACATTTGTCCCCCCTTAACCAGATGATGTTCCTCCTATTTCCAGCCTCAGCATGTGGGGCAGGAGTCCAGGGCTTGCCCCCCCACCATCAACAATCGCTGGAACCTAACCTCCAATTTGGGGTCACATCAACATGTTCTTACCCTCCCCCATACAAACTGGTGGCACATCCCCTCCACCTCCTCACCCACCTGTCAGCTACTCCAGCACCAACCAGCAGAACCTCCAGTAGTGAGCACCACTGTTATAATTTTGGGCAATATACTTGCTATACGCCAGAAGAGTTGTGCAGGGTTCAGCCCACTGAGCAAGGGATGGAAAATTTAAGATTGCTGGTCCTCAAAACGAACTTAATAAAATAAATGATATTTGAAGAAATTTCTTCAGCGACACCCCTTTATGTGACTTGAATAATAGTAGCAGATTCCTTCTGCTTTACTCTCTACTTTCTACCAAACAATCCTCCTCCTTCAATCATCCCATCTTGCTTATATATAAGCGACTTTAGTTGATACCACGCATTTGTCTTAGACTATTTGGTTCCGCCATATTCACATTAGCTCTAGCAGAGTATGCTATTCTAAAATTCCCTATCACCTTAGTTTGAGGCGATCTACTAAATATTTGTCATATGTCAACATCACCTTATCGCTTTATTTGGAGGTGATCCAATAATTATCTTGCTGACTCAATATCGCCTCATCCCAAGGCGCTTGAATACTTTTACAAATAAATCATGGGCGGCAGATTCTAGCCAATCCGCCATGGTTATTTCAGGCTTAACGTCCAGTTATATCAGAATCTTGACACCTAATTTATTAACAATTTGTATAGCTCTTGCTGGGCTACTTTATCAAGTTTAGGTTGAGTTCCTTCTTTCCTAACCTGAAATACTCATTTGTTTCTTCCAAACTAAAAACTCATTTGCATATGTCTGAGCTCTCACTTGGGAGTCTTGTTTTTTAACTTATTTTAAAACTATAAAGTTTATGTTGTTGGTGCATGGGGAAAATTCAAGTCCCAGAAAACTCCAATGGGCTTACACATTGAATTAAGATGTGGTGATAATAAGAACCAAAGCCATCCAGGACCTGAGGGTGCCTGAAACCCTCTCCAAAAGGGACCTCAGGTAATTGTAAGGATACTAACCCATTTTTCATGCAGGCGTGGGTGACCAGAGGCTGGTGCATCATAAATGCCTGACACACCTCAGCTAATGCTTAAATTCAGGGTTGGTTGTGCACCATTTGAGCGCATCTCTGTGAAACCTGACAGGCATAGAGGCTGACTCAGCTTGGACAGTTGACACACCTCAGCCTTTTTTAGGGTATATATTATTTTTGATTTTACTTTGCAAGTAATATTTTGGAACAGTAAGCTTGGCAAAATTTGAAAATACTTTTTAGTACTATATGTACCAATTTTGGAGCTTTGTATGACCAGCACAAAATCCTTTGAATTTAGTCAACTCTTTAATAGGATGGCTGGTGCGTTGCAATGATGATTGAGGTCTTAGGAACCATGTTTGTTACAGACAGAGGGTAGAAGTTAATAAGTTCTTATAAAGAGCCACACTATTTATCTTTTATGGGTTTTACTTGTTTTATCATATTTAGAATACAATCTAGAGTATCTCTCTTATAACATATTATCAATTTAGCTGAAAAATACTCTATTACTATATGATTCTAAGCATGAATTTAGTATATATAATATATACTTTACAGTTATTCATTTTTTAAAAAATTTTACTATATTGTGATAATTATAGTATAATGATCATAAGTTCTTATCAGTTCTAGTAGTAGGATAAATTTTTTTGGAGTGTATAGTCATAGCTCAACTAGTTCCTATAATATTCAGATACTTATCATATATTTAACAATTAGTGGTCATACATTGATAATCCTAAGGTTGATACTTAGGAAATCCGCTATGTGACAGTTGCAATCCTGTTATCAGATGAGACTTAATTATAAAGTTGATGTAACCTGGTATATTTTTGAATATAATTAAATATTTTCTGGCTAATTATTATATAATAGCTCCCAAACTACCAGCTAGCAGTTGCTGGGATGCTGGTATTTTTAGGCTTACACATCTAAAGTATGCTATATTTGTGTTGCTCTTGTTTGGCTACTATTGATCAGTTAAAAACTCGTTTCCCCTTTCCTCAACTTAATTTTTGTTATTCTCCCCAAAAAAGCGAATTTGCATAATTCTGAGCTCCCTGATTGAAGTTGTGTATTTAAATTTTATATGACAAAATTTTTATAAAGAAATAGGCGTCTTAGGGAAAGAACCAAGTTCCAATCTACGATGTTGGCATTGTGATTTTGATAGATATCTCAACAAAGGTAGAATTGGAGCCAACGGGACCCTTGGTTATTGATATTACTCCTCAGCCAGAACCCTAGAAAATCGCTTAGGCTTATTCAGTGTGTTTCAGTGCCATTTGGGCGCATCACAGTCAAGCCATTCAGATGACATGGGCCAATGACATATGAGCGCCTGCCATACTTAGCCTTTGGGAGTATTTTATAATATTTATATCTACCTCGCAGGTATTAGTTTATAATGCTTGATCTCAGCATATTACAAACTTACCTTTCTGATATTGTTTGTACCATATTTGAGGTTACACACTTTTGGGTTTTTCCTGTTAGTTGGTCAATAGTACTTTGAAAGCTAGACGATTCTTAGTCAAGATAGCACAAGATGCTTCCATGTAGAATATTTTATCACTTGGGAGAATAAATCTTTGGCTCTTCTTAGTGGTATTTTCCTCTTATAATGCAATATGCAATGCACTTTGGCATAAATGATGAAAGATAGATAAAATTAAGCGTACTTATTTTAGTCAATAACTGGTACTTTTTATAATATTTGAGGGGTATGCTTTAAGCGTTGTTATCAACCATTGAATTAGTGCATACCCTGAGAACATATCAGGATAACTATCTTAAATCATTTTCCATTGATGAAGGAAATTCTATCAAAAAGATAAAGAGAGGCATAATAGATAAAATTGAATTAGGTTTAAGGAAAAGCAATGCTGCATTAAAACCTTGATTCATGCCAGCCAGTGGAGCACTAAATGATAAGTCATCATGGATTCATTTTTTAGGCATTTCAGCCTATAAATCATTCTTCGCTATTTAAATTAATATCACTATTGATTTTGGGCCTAAACCATTAAGAATCAAATAAAATAAATAAATATAAAATTTAAGGCTGAGATACCTAGTTAATTAGTTCCATCAAAAGCCCAAGGTTGAGGTTTCACATCTTTTAGACCGTGCTGGTTGACTCAAATAGTAAACACTTTGAGAAAACCATCAATGCTGATATGTTGTTCCATATATGAATTCCTTGACTTTTAATAAATCAGCATAATTTAATATTAGTTTCTTTTAAAACTGCCTTGATTAGGTCGCCTTCACCCCAATTTATATGCTATTATTAGCTATGGGATAATCTTTTATGTCCAATTAAGAGGCTACTTTGGTGCAAGGTAGTTTCACGTCATTAACTTATTTACAACACCTAGATCAAATCACAATAATGCACAGAGGAGGAACTTTGGGTTCAACTGTATGAAATTTATTTTTAATGCACTTAAAAATGGATAGTCTGAATAAGGCATGCTTAATGCTATGAGAGGCCAGCCAACTTCCCAATTTGGGGTATGTCATGCTTTATATTCACTTATCTTTTTTCCACATATTTTTTTGTTCATTAAATTATGACTTAGCTCTAATCAGGCTGGTATTGGGATGATTCTATTGTGCATATATGTCATTATTGCACCCATAATCATTCCCAATAATAGAAATAAATGTTCAAATGGGCTGATACAATTGTCATTTAATCTATTCATGGGCTGAATTTATTTGGGGATTTAAACATATTTATTACCATGACCAGCATAGGATTGGCATAATATGTATGAACTCATTTATAAGATGGGTTTGGCCAGGAGATGCTCAAGGATTATAATACTGACACCTGGCAAATTAATAAAATATCATTTAACCATTGCTCATTAATAACTACCATATATTCATAACTAATTATCCTTTTACATCTATTGTCTATCTTTTGTCTCTGTCTGTTCTCTACTGTCTGTATTAGATAAGTAGTGTGCAAAATTTCTTCCCAAAAAGATTTACTCAACTGATATACCTGCCAGAGAAGTAGTCCCATTTGTTTAGGAGTAATTCCTATATATAATTCTGAAAACAGAAGGTCTCATATTTTAAAAATCCAAAAGACTTAAGAACGGTGAGCATATGAAGTAACTTTTTTAGTACTAGATGGTCCCAACCCAAGGGGGGAATATGGAGTAACTTGGTTTTCTATTTCTCAATTATCAGAGTATCTACCTCTCAAAATTACAAGACGGAATTTATTCATAAAAGTATGTTTATATTATCATTTCCCTTGTTAAGTCATTTAGCTTTTACCTTTGGCTAAAGATTTAACATTTTAGTGCTCACTCAAATTTCACAACTATATAATATTGACATTGACAATCATCTCTCAGAATCTGCTCAAAAACAATGACAATGAGATGGATAGTTGCGATGTTCAGTGTATTAAACACTTTTGTCAATTAATCTTAATAACGAGGAGGGGGATGATTACTCTTTAGACCTAATTTCAACTTGAACAGGACCAGCTAAACTTTTAATCCAACCAAATTTACACAGGCCAATACAAAGGAAAAGTTGGACATCATGTTCTGAGGTTACCAATTCAGCTTCTCAGTAGTTAACAAAGCTTTGATTTTTTAAAACATGAAAGATCAAGTTGTTGAAGCACGAAATTTATGAAAAGTATATAGAGGTAATTATGTCTGCCTTAGACCAAAGGATTCAGTAATCAGGATCATATAAATGAATATTTAGTTAGCTTTAAGCAACCATCTATTATGCAAGATTAATGCATTTTTGCTCACTAAAATTTTGAGCTTTTACACCTTCACAATGTCCAGGAGGAAAACTGGTTGATCTGATCTTGCTTGTTAAAGAAGCTTGACATATTTTTGCAGAAGTGTGAAAAGCCAGCTTTGCTAACTATGGAGCCACCACAGGAGCTCATGGCCAAATTGATAAGCTAGCAACCCAGTTTAACAAAGGTGTTCTAGAAGTAGCAAACACAGGAGGTAAATCAGTCCAGATATTCTAGTCAGCGGAAATGTGATATCACCAACCACTGTATTAGACTCAAGATGCAATATAATTATTTAGCCTCTAATACAGAGAACCTTTTACAGCAGAGGCATGCATCACGAAAAACTACCAAGATCTGGAAGGTAATATCTCAAGTTGGAAGAATATGTTTCTGCAGAATGGTTTCATTTCAAAGAGGATATTGAAGTATTAGGAATTACTTTCAGTTCAAACAGAGCAACCAGACAACTCAGAAACTAAGGCCAAATTGACCAAATTAAGATTGACTATCTCCAAACTACGAAAATTAAATACTATCTTATTCAATGAGAAAACTTTTATCAACAGTCAATTATTTCTCATTAATGACAGAGTGCAGAAAATATCAGAGTAAACGGAGGCACTTTTTGCATAAAGAGGATATTATTGTGGCCAGTTAGACTCAAGTTAACAAGGAAATGGATACTCAGAAGAACAATATTTGCATATGCATGACTAATCTTTGAGGAGGGGAGGATGAAAACATGGCCCCAAAAACATGCAAAGGTATAATTTAGAAGTCTCTTCAGTCCTTATTTAAGAGGAAAGATCTAGTGATCCGGAGGCATACCATGAAGTGGAGGAAGATTACTGAAGGGATGGGTCAAATACATGAACCATTCCACACGTACTGACTTCTATGTTTACTCCAAGATTCATGCAAAACCATTTTTGCTCAAATATTCTCCAAGTTGGAAAAAATTTAAGTGGAGAAACTGCCTTTTCTAGTAAGGACTTGGGCAAAAACAGTTTCAAACCTCTTAATCTTTCATAACTTGATAAGTAAGGCAATGTTTATTCCCTGTTAAAGATTTTTTGAGATGCCCATGAAAGGAGCTTCAGACCACGCAGAGGCGTCAGCTCTTATCAATTCTTTAATTATCACAGTTGTGACCTCATAATGCCTTACTTAACTGACAGATGGTTATAAGCTGATGCCAAAGAGGCTGTTATTCAAGAATTTAGAGGCACAAAAAGTTTGCAACTCGCAAAATGGAGCTTACAAACATCTATTTTAGACCAAATGAGACCATAAAGGAATTCAAAGATAAAATTTATCGTAAAGTCAAGTACTATTGGATCAAATAAGCCCAAATTTAATGAAAAAAAAATTTGCAATGGACTAATCTGTAAAGTCCTATCAAGATTTAAACCAAGTCATGTTTCACACTTCCAAACATAATATGGAAGCACAAGAAATGTGGACTATTTACGCCACTGTGCAAGCAGTTTTGAGTCATAAAATTGGGCAAATAATCAGCAGTGGGTATGCTATCCCTTAAAGAGAAAAAGGCATTCTACAATCAGGGGAAAATAGAAAGCCTCAGGGCCATAAATCAGATTGTTCCTAGTCCAATGTCATCAATTTTCATCATTATGGAAGAAAAGGGTACTATGCAAACAATTTGTATACCCAAATTGATATAAAGCCTGGGGATAAAGTAGCACTTAAAATTCAAAAGGATGCAGAATCAGGAAAGAGGACAGGTTGAGTAGAGGGCAAATGCTCTACTGCCACCAATTATAATAAAAAATTCACCAAATCCAAAAAATCTTTTTGTGCCAGATAAGATTTAACAAAGATTCTTTGCATCAGATTATGGCTGGCGATGTAATCTGTTCATGGCTTGATCAAAAAATAGTCATAAGCTGAAAGAAGCATATGAAGAAGCCCAAAGTGAAGTAACCAAACCATATGTTAAACAAATGGTAGACCATGGCCCTGATCCTGACACTACTTGCTCTAACGACCTGACATCCCTAAAGGATGTACAGGGTGCAATCCCCTTGCAGACTCTGGTGGAAAACTTCCCCAAAATATGCTCCTGCCTTAAATCACACTCTGAGTCAGGAAACTCCGATTCTATTCACCTAATAACGCTTTGGAACATACTCTGAGTGTACCTATGCCTATATTGCTGTTAACAAGTTCCATGTTTAGTATATTAATGACATTGGCGCGCAATAAATATCATCAGCACTGAAATATTAGATAGTTTGGGAATAGCTCAATGTGTTGCACATGACCAAGAATATGGCACTACAGGAATGCATACCACCTGAGCTCTCAGGGTATATAGTGCCTTGCTATAAGATTTGGATCACTAGTGGTATCTGCTCTAGCCATAATTCTGCCCCATCAGAACTATAAAATTCTTATTATTATTGATTTCATGGAACGATATGGAATAGTTGCAAGCATGAGGATGACACCTTGACCATCCTAAATTACACCATTCTTATATAATATACAAGATGCTCAAAAATGGGACAGAAAAGCCTAATCTGTTTTCTTATTTTGGCCTATCAAAATGGTATAATTCATATCATATAATCTAAGTTGAGGCCTGTGTCAAGTCTTTGTCAACACAAATCCAAGAGTCTAAGGGCATACCCATTTGATCAAATAAGGATCTAACTTTGAACTTAGGAATTCAGGCAATAGTTCCAAATGGGTTAACAATTCAGATCCCAGAAGGACTTATGGCAAAATATACCAGTCTTGGTCCCAAACTTGACTTGGATCTCAATGTAGCTTTTGGAATAGTTATCCTAGGGTATCAAAAAATTAACATCCTCTGCACAAATATGCAGAATTGGCCCATTTTAGTTAAAAGGCACCAGGTTGTTTCCTATGTCCACTAAATTCCTATTACTGAGATTATATTTTAATTAATTTGGAACTCTGGAGAGCTAGGACTTCCCAAAGATAAACTGCTTTATGTTCATAAAGTCATTCCTGTGCCAAATTTAGGAGAATTAAATGAGCAAAAGAATAACTGAGCTCAAGTTTTATTTGAAAATATTATTAAATTTTCACTAAGGATGATTTTGACTTGGAATGTGTGAGATGAGTAACCCACACAATAGATAATGGGATCACATACTTATCTGACTAAGGCTGATTAGGCATTCAAAAGAAGCTGAAGTGGTCATTTTGAAAGAGATTAAGGTACTTCTTGATTGCGGTATGTTGATACCCTCAAAGAGTCCATGGGCTGCTTCAATTTTGATTTTTACCAATATATATGGGAGTAATAGGGGTCATTATTGACTATCAGAATCTCAATAACATTATATAGAAAAACTCTTACCCTCTTCCTCAGATTGACAATGACCTAGATACGTTTTGTGGGTGCAAAGTACTTCTCAGCGATGGTTCTGATTAGTGGATATTGGCAGATCAATATGCCTAAAGCTGAGCAATAAAAATTCGCTATTATCACACAAGAAGGTTTATTTTAACCAACGAGGATGCCCCAATGACTCAGCAATGCTCTGTCAGCACTCCAGAGAAACATTGACACCATCCTTGGCAATGTAGAAATTGTCATGCGTATTAGTGTACTTAAACAATAAAACCATTCTCAGTCACACCTTTGACAACCATCTGGAGCATCTGTAAGAGGTTTTTAAGAGATTGGAAGCTGAGACCTTGAAGATTAATCCCTGTAAGTGCCAGTTCTATAAGGACCTACTGGAGTATCTTGGATTCATTATTAACAAGGAAGGTCTTTGGCCACAGCCAGCCAAACTCAATGCTATTTCAAAAAATAAGAAGCTTGAATTGAAAGGGATACACAAGTTTCCTTGAGTATGATTAGCTATTATTGCCAACTTATTGCCAAATTTGCTGATATTGGAGAGCATTTTTACTAATTAAGGAAAAGGTCTATTTTTGAGTGAAATACAGCCTGCTATGAGGCATTTGACAATCTTAGTTCAGCATTGTTGGTTGCGCCAGTATTATGATATCCTGATTTTGACTGAGAATTTATTGTCCAGACAGATGCTTTATTGATGGTAGTAGGAGCTGTTCTAACCCAGGTTGGGGAAGATGGTGAAGAGCACCAGTATCCTACGCCAGTAAAGCCTTAAACGTCCACGTGAGAAATTATACTATGATTGAAAGGAAATGGCTGGCAGTTATATACGCCTATAAGCAGTTCCAAATCTATCTAAATGGGACACATCTTACTGTGGTTACTGATCACACATCTCTCAGCTGGCTCAATAACTTGAAAGAGCCAGAAGGACGTCTGGCTCACTGGGCACTTAAGCTGCAGTCTATAACTACACCATTAAGCATCAGTATGATGCTAAGCTATAGAATGCCAATTGCATGTCTCATCTTCCCATTGTGGCAACTCTATGTAAGCCTGTGGACGCGTTATTTCATAAAATTATCAGTAGAACATTTGGCGATGAGTGAAAACTAGTAAAAAATTATCTCAAAACTAATAAAGGGCACACAAATGGGAAAAGGAGTCGTATAAAATTATTGATGGGAGAAAATATATATTTTCCCATCCTTTGGCATGAACAGTCATAATTATGGCTTCCCATAAGGCCAATGGTATGGAGGATTCAAGAAGACCAAGGAACAACAAGCAATATTATTGTGAATTCAAGTATTTTGATATCACTGAAACCATAAGGCTGTTGTAAAAAGTGCTAAGGTGAAAAAAATACTTTCTGAAAATCAACTTCATGATATCATGTTCAGCCAAAATTTAGTTTGGTACACCATTTCCAAAGATGTAGCTAAATTCATCACAATTATCAATACAAAAGCAGAATAATATTATGGCAATTGATCACTTAACCAAATGGGTCAAAGCCAGAGATATTCAGGTGATAGTAGCTTCAAACACTACCAAATTTGTCTTGGAGCAGATCATTCATCAGCACGTATGTCTGCAATTTATATTGATGGATAATGGCACAAGCTTCACTTAAAATATCCTCCAGAAACTTAATGAGCTAATGGGAGTACAAGGTGTGATTTTGACTACATATCACCTGAAAACTAATAGATCAGAAGAAAAAGTTAAAGGAATGATTGTAAACATTCTCAGGAAGTTAATTTTTTAAAAGATCTCAGATGGAGTACATTTCTCAGTTTGGCCTTACTTGCTTACAATATTTCATGCCATTCAGCCACAAAAATGTCTCTATTCCAACTGCTCTGTGGAGCATCCAGCCTTGCCACTATTGCTATACTCTGTGCTTCAAGACCCCCAAGATTTGAACCATCCACAGTATGTCAGGCTGCTGAAAATTTAATTAAACTGCAACCCAGGCCTTCAATATAAATTTGAACTCTGAAAAGCCCAACATGAAAAAGACCAGAAAAGTCAGTATGATATTCCTGAATTTGTTTTGGGTGATAAATTTATATCTTGTAATCTCACATATAAGCCAAACTCACAACTTAGATCATATTTGGGTCAGCCCTTTGACGTTGTTGAAATAAGTTCTAAGGTGTTGAATTTTAGTGTGCAGTTATTTACTAATGGAACTACAAAACTATGTAAGAGGACAGAGACCTGGTAAAACTAACAAAAAGGGACAATCTTATCTAGCAGAGAAAATTTTAAATATAATTAAACTGAATCATAGTGTAGTATCAGATGCTGAAATAGTTTGGGGCTCACTGATGGGGTCTGCTTTCGCTGAAATTTGCTTCAAGTGATGTAGTAAAAAAGGAACCCTTACCATTGGAGTTCTTCTGAGATATGCCCCATCCACTAGTGTTTCTATTGGTGCGTTTTATGTGTACTAAATACAATCAAAAGTGATATACTAGAGGAGTAATTATCCAAAAAAGGATTAGGGAGCAAATCACCAAAGCTTGGGGTTTTCTTTATAGTTGCAGATAAACTGACTGCGATTGAGATGCTGGAGAATTGCCATAGTAAATATAAATCATCCTGCAAAAGATTTTACTCCAGCATGAAGAATATGAGATGGTAGAAGAATTGAGCCTAGTAGTAACAGAATGGGAACGCCTGTTGAGTAATTGACTGGACCTAATCATCAGATATTTGATAGGGACATGATAATGTTAGCATGCTTAAACTTATTATGGATCATATCAGATATCAGCGATTATGAATCAGGTATATCTTAAGTATATCCAAACTTGGGATTTGTGGCCTAGCAATTTCACTTAATAATATTTGATTATGATGACATGGGATTGAGGGCTTTGTTGGTTAGGTCAAGCTTTAATTAAGTTTTGACATAATGACTCAGGCACGTGGGCTTTGTTAATCTATATCAAAATTATTTTTTAATGTCAGTCAAGTTTTTGATTGAATTAATTACTAATTAGTGATATTAATCTCCTTGGTATGTGCTGCCAATTGCATGTGAAAGAAAATCAGTTCAGCTATTTGCAGACACGTCCAAAACGCCATCTTGAGAATGATGACAATGTTTACACTGACCCTGAGGCTGAGCATGATGCCCTGAGTTGAAGTATTTGTAGACGTTCTTAAAAACATTTTACGTGTTCCTTTGGCCAAGTGCCATTGAAAATGAAACATCATGGGTAAGATGTGGTGAACATCAAACCCTATAAATTACCCTCAAGTTGATGCTAATAAAAGACATTTAACCATTACCACCAGTTTATAGTCTAACATATAAGGTTTTTGTGTTTGGAACTTTACTTTGTATTAGTTGAGAATTACTTGGGATCAGTAAGATCAGGGCAGCGTGCCATCATCCAAGTAATGACAGTAGAATACAACTTTGAAGTGCTATTACTAAGGAGTTACATCTTAAACTATAGTCACTGTCTGGTCTATTGTCCTCATACAATAGATACTTGAATCTTTACCATACTACCAAAGTAGAACCAGCCATCGGAATAAGACCAAAATTTAACAACGCCAGTGGAGCTTAAAAATTTGATCAGTTGTAATAGTCTTATATAAATTGATGTGCTGAAGCCAAGCACCAAAACTAATTAGATACAACTTTGGTGACTCCCTATGAAGTTGTGGGCCACGCGCTGAGAACTTATATTAATATATTGAATCCTATGTCTAATTATTAGTTAAAGTTACTTATTCAAAAAAATATCGCATAAATTGATGTTTGTTCAACCCATCTACAATAGATAAAAATTGAGAAAACTCTAAACTTTATCTAAATACTAAGGATAAAGATTTAGGACAAATATCCAATTAAGTCCATGCTAAAATCCCAAGAAAATATTGGAAACTGACTGATTAATATACAAAAAATATAAAGATCTACTAAATGGAAAAAAAACAATATAAAAAGAGAAAAAATAAGAGGGAAAAGGATAATGACAAATAAAATTAATAGATTTGTGGTTTAAATTGGTATTATAATAAATATATAAATATTATTATAAGTAATTTTTTGCTCACTCTCAAGAAGGGGAGGGAAACTTGGCTCTTGCTCCTCAATTGAATTTAACAAAAAAGTCCAGTCAACTTGCCATGAAGTTAGAGAAATAGATATACCCACATACAGCCAATCATGATGAGTACAAGTAGCAGTTGTTTTTTTAGTTTAAAGGAAGAGAAGAGGAAAAACAAAGTCACTATGTCTAATCTGGTCAAGGCAGATTTGTGTGGAAAACAGATAACCAAGACAAGACTGTCTATAAAAGATTGTTACAACTTTCATATATTTGGGGGAGTCACACACAAACACAGTGAGTTTCACCCCATCACCATTCTATGAGGGGAGGAATATATAAAAGCCTCTTAGAAGGCTTTTTGTTCAGGAGGATATGCATTAGTTGGCCCAAGATAGCCATCTTATGCAAGTACTCTTCAGATTCATTGTTATGGATTCCTTGGTATAAAAGATTGACATCATAATTTAATCAGGAGTCATGCTTGTCATAAGTGTGCAATTCCAAAGTAAAATGTGAATTGGGATGATTTTCTAAAGTCCAGCGTTTATGTGGAAACTATCTCTCAAGCAAAATCAGTCACTTGCTAATGGTCATGAGCCTTAATGGAGGGATCAGTGCTAAGTGTTCTAATAACTGGACATAACCAATGACCAAATTTGCCTTAAGTTCAGGCACCGCTTGGCTATGGAAAGGGCTCTCTGAGGCCAAAGGTACTGCAAAATATCCTCACAGCATTTGGGAAGTAGTTAAGGACTTATAGAAACTCTTCTAGGATATCCATCTCTATAAAGATCTGGTAGAGTTAACTTGGATCCTCAGGAGTAAAATATGACCAAAGGTTTCCACCTGAGTATCCAAAGAAGTGCGCGCATGAGATTGTAACCTTTAGATCTAATGGTGATTTCTCCAGCCTGAGTAAGCTCCTCCTTAATAATGGTATCAGGCTGAGTAGTGGTGAACACAGTCACCTGGGATATTAGCTGGCGTAAATCAAGTTCCTGTATGGAACCTAATACTAAGTTTTACCTGGTTTAATAAGACAAACCTGAAAAACGGCGACGTTCTTTGGAATTAAGATTTTCACATATTGATAATAAGTGGAGGATGAACTATCATCACACATTGAGGAGAAAATTGGGAACCTTAGGGTTTATATTCTTATTAAGTGGGGAGAAATTGAAAGATTTTGTTGGTTGACTCAAAACAATAAGCCCATCAAGAAAACTATCTTTGTTGGTATATCACTCCCAATGATGGATCGCTTGATCCTTTCCAAAATATCAGCATAACTCAATACATTGTTTCACCTCAAAACCACCTTGTTTTGTTACCTTCTTAGATTATCAGTGCTATTATTAGCTATAGGATAGTCTTTTATGTCCGATTAAGAGGCCGCTTGGGTGCAAAGTGGTTTCATGACATCAACTTATTTGCACCTTCTAAATTGGTGCACCATTAATGCACTGAGGTGGAACTTTGGGATCAATTACAAAAACCAATTTAATGATTCACTTAAACATGGACAGTCCAAATAAGCGTACCTAGTGCTATGAGAGACCTTCTAACTTCCTGATCTGTGGTAAATCATGTTTTAGAACCACTTATCTTTTTTCCCATTTTGTTATTCATCAATTATGATGTAGCTCTAATAAGGCTGGATTTGGGAAGATCCTGCGTTGATTAACCATCATTATTGCACTTAAAGCCCTCTAATTATGAGAGTAAAATTGCCTTCAATTGTGCTGATACAGTTGTCATTTTATAATTCATGGGCTGAATTAACTTGGTTTTTTTATATTTATTACCATGACCAGTAGAGGATTGGAAAAATATAAATGAACTCATCTAATAGATGAGTTTGGCCTGGAGATGCTTTAGATGTATATTACTGGTACCTGTCCAATTATTAAATTATACTTAAATATTGGTCATTAAGTAGTACCATTTATCATTTGTTAGTTAATATTTGCCATCTATTATTCATCTGTTGTCTCTATCTGGTATCTACTTACTGTATTAGATAAGTAGTGCATACTACATTTTCTGAAGAGATGACTCAGCTTATATACCTGCTGGAAAAGTAACTCCAATTATTTATGAGAAATCTCTATTTTTGGTTACAAAGACAGAAGGTCTATTATTTTTATAGCCTGTAAACATAAGAACGGTGAGAAAACTGGGGTTTCTTTGTTTTTATTAAGGATTGTCAAAATATCTACTTCCCAATCATGAGCAGGAGTTTATTTCATAATGCAAGTTTGTATCCTTGATTTCCCTTGGTAAGCCATTTAGCTTGCGCCATCAGATAAAAACTTAGAAACACCTATCATGGCATATCCTGACACATACTACAAGTTAAATCCTATAGGTTAGGCAACTCTCCATTAGGATGGCTGGCTTAACATTATGTTAAGCAAGGTCTTGGGAACCTTGTCCAATACAATATATATCTGAGTTGTAAAGATAAATTAAGTTTATATTATTATAAATTAGAAAAAAATAAAAAATAATTCCTAGCTTTTCTATTATATATATTTTAGGTATATAAAACTGATAAAATCTATATAGCTTCCAATAGCAGTAAGGGTTTTCTATACATGGTATTATCTTTCTATTTTGTTATAATGTGTGATTTAAATCAACTTTCATGTTGTTAAACTAATAGTAAACTAAACACTGAGTAAAGTTTTAGTATAATATCAAAATTTTAAAAGTTATAAACTATATCAAATAAGCAGAATTTTAGCATACTATCTTCATTATTAGTTATTGTGAGGAGATATAAATTTTTTATTGATAATAATTGTTCAACCAAATAAAAAACGTTATCATACTGATAAAACTTTGGAAAAAAAACCTTGATAACTATAAAAAACCAAAATCAATGATTAGATATATATAGTTGCTAAAAAGTATAGTTACTTATAAATATATTATTAAAACATTTTTCTCCACTTGCTGTGGCGTCTGTCTGGGTGGAATCAAGCAATTGATTTTTAACTACTTTCCAGACTAGCTAGAGCTTTGAAATTTGGCACACTTTATTATCACTGATGACAATACAAAAGTCTTTTTAAAATTTAAAGATGTTTTTTAAACAAAATGTTTGATTATAATCTTAATTTTAATGGCTGCAAAATTATTGCCTAATCAACTTATTTATAAAAGGATGGAAATATTAATAAACTTTTATTATTATATATATATAAAAAAATTTTGTCAGTAGAGCTGCAGGTGTACTCTAGTTTTATAAAACAAATTAGTCCTTATAAACCAGGTCATCCAACTAAAAATTTATAGCATTAATTGTTATATAAAACGTGTAAGTTTAGCTACAAAATGGTATAAACTTGGGTAAGCTAGTAGCTTTGGGTTAAAGTTCAAGACAAATTAAATTGCACGCTTAGATAACTCTCTTTCTGCTCAGCATAACTTTCTGAGCAAATTATATGGATACTAAAGTAAATCTTAATCACCTGCAATAGTTTCGCTCCAATGTCCTCAGATTCCCCGCTGGCTGCCCCAGTGTGGGGCAGCGGCAAAACTCCCCTGCCATTTTCCATCTGACAGGAAAATGCGCTCATACTGGCTCACCCAGTCATACAAACCCCTGGGATGATTCATTTCTCCTAAGGATCTTGACGCCCACCTCACTCATACCCAAGCAGTTCCTCGCTGCCCCCTGGTGCTCCCCTGGAGCAACATGCACTATGGCCTAAGGTTCAACTATGGGAAACTTTTCCTCTACCACAACAAGCCATTATCAAAATGACTCAGGTGGTGATGCATCCCGCCAGTTTCATTGACTTCTGCCTCTATAAGGGGTATTTTGATCTCAGATTCATATGTGAAGCTAATGCCGCCACTGCAGCAACTGTGCCCCTGGTTTTCCAGGGTACCCCTCTCCCCACAATTCAGACCCAGCTCCCAGCATATACCACTTTGGTGGTTCAGTTCGCTGGTTTGCCTACCCACCTTCCCCCTGAGGTGCTCCACAAGGAGCTGATGGAAGGTTTGGCAGCCTATGGCTCCAACCCCATCTTGCAATTTGTGGTCCCAAATGGGGCCACACGCCTCACTGGGTCTCAGGCATATGCCACAATCTTCCCTGAATCAAATAAAATTGCCCTATTGATTTCCTCTTGCGCCGTTATCCTCTATGCCCCCAACCATCCATCCTGGGCTTGTGTTAAGGGCGGATGGACGATCTGTCCGTCCTGTTTTGAGTTGGACCACTCAAAACGCAATTGCTCATCCCTAGCTGCTTCCAACAGTGCTGATTTCTCATCCACTTGCCTCCAATCCACTGCCCACCCCGCGCCACCTTTGGTATGGGGTATGATCCTACCTCCCCCTCCCCCAAATCCTGTTGCTGCAGCTGTGCCAACAGCTACCAATCAGCCTCCTCCTCGCCCCAATGCCATAAATGCCCCATTTAATCAAGCACAGGATTGGACTCCAGTTCAATCCCATGCATACTCCAACAAACTAACCAAACCTCAGTAATATGCTGACTCCCAATTCAATTCAACCAAATATCTTGGGATTTATTGGCTGAAATTGATGAGTCCAGGGATATAATTGAAGACTGCAATATACAAATTGAGCAGTTTGTGTATATCAACCAAGATGATGAATTACCCCCTCACTCATATGCCCCCCAGCAAAACGCCAAAACATTCCGCGGTGACCACCAACTTGCTGTTGAAGCAGCAGCTAAGCCAAATTGTCGTCCTCTCTGCAAACTGCAGCCAAATCAGTGATAATGCTCGCAGGAGGAATTCCTCCTCCCACTATTCCCTCCAAAGCCAATAAGGTTCAAAAAATATGTTGATTGAAGCCCATAAAGCTGCCAATGATGCCATCCAGCACGTGGCAGAGGTAGGGCAGAATCCCAAATTGTAAGATTACCTGCACCAATATTCCACATTCAAAAACTACATGATGCACGCATGAAAGCTGAACTAGCTTTGGCAAATTACGTTGGAACTCTTATGTATGGCTGTATTCCAACCACCCCAATAATCTGAAATATATCTCTGCACCCTGCTGACGCCCTGACACCCCTGCTCTCCGCCATAGCTCATGCCCTGCTTTGGGATGGAGTAGAGGCTGAGGATGAGCCCCCTGATCCCCCTCTCCTTCCGTCATGATGGGATAAGTGGTTCCCGCTGTCCCACCTGGTAGGTTAAGTTTGAGGTATGTGTGTCATCTGCTCATTTTGGGCGGTTTGTTCATTTTATTTGGTGGGGATTTATTTTAGGTTTTGAGTTTTGGTAATGTCTGTCCCCTGGTTGGCTTACCTCAGTTAAATAAAAAAATTTCACGCACATTCATTTTAGAAGCTATCAAACTAACAACTGGTGTTACTGTTGCAATGTATCCACTTTCTTCAGTAAAACTGCCAATTTTAAAACTAATGGGTAAAACTATCTGATTTTAAGTACTTTTGTATTACCTTTTATTTTTAAAAAGATGAAACCCCTAGCGTTGTTTGGGCTTATAATCTACCAGACAGTTCTAATTGATTATTTAGTTCTGAGAATATATGCTTTTTAGCTGTGGATTTGAAAAAATTTGTGTGATGTATCTGAAACATGATAATTGTGTGATGTCATAGAATGAAGAAAGTATTGGGAATAATGTAAATAAAAGATTTCAGTTAATTTAATAGGTTGATGGTTTTGTTAAGCATTTATTATCTGTTTGACTTGATAGGTTCAATGGGTTTATCTGATGTTCAGTGGTTAATTGATTGATTTGATAGGTTCAATGGTTTTGTCTAAGAGTGTAAGTCTGGGGGAGCGTCCCCTTTGCCTAGACTGGATGGTGTTCCCGTTTCCTATGAAAAAGGGTCCAAAAAGAGCAGCAGTACCTCTTGTCTCATGGGGTGATCTTGCCCATGTGGTATATGAGCGATGGGTTTTTGCCTCCTTTTGAAAATCCCAACACCTGGCTCTGCAATTGCCTCAACCAAATTAGTATGGCAAATTGAGAAAATTTGCGCTGAAATAATTGGAAGCTGCCACCTCCACATTCCAAAAGGATCTTATGAAGTCAATGGCACTGAGCCCTCTATATTAAAAAATTTTGGAAGTCTTAAACCCTTGGCAACAAAGCCTGAAGGGCTTGCACATTCAGTAAATAAGAAACCAAGTGTCAGATTCTCAGCAAAACTTGCCAATGGCATCAGGCCATTGGGAAATATTATCATCAATTTAAAACCTGCTTCAAAAACTTCAGGGACAAGGCCCAACGGGCATGTACCTCTTAATACAAATGTGTCCAGTGATGAATCCTCAGTTAAACTCACCAATGGCATTAGGCTATTGGGAAGTGTTGTTACCAATTTATAGAACCCCCTTGCTAACATTGGGGACAAAGTCCAACAGGCATGTACCTCCATCATTGTTTGGCACCACCAGTCTGAGGCCCTCCCCTCAAAAATTAGGATTGTCATTCACTGTACCTTGCTTGGCTAAATGGACACCAAAATGACCAGGTGCGGGCATATTGGGAATCTCAAACCAATTTCTGACCACATGGAACTGCACCTATATGGGGTGGCCTTTAGAGGTTCCTGTCACCCATTGAATGAGATGCTTTCATGTTAACTATCATGTAAAAATTTATAGGATCTTGATTAGTTTCAGCCAATAACCCCTATAAACTTATTACTTGCATAGGTTCAGGTTTTGTGCAATTCTTCCACGTTGTATAATAGTTGATATAATTATTTGATAATAGTATGATGACTATAATCCATAGTTAAATGGAAGTATTAGATCTCAGCCCAACGCTTGGCCAGTATTTCCTCTTGAAATACTTATGATGTCTTGAAATAAGGATTTGGTCCCTCATACCGCCTAACTCAATCTTCTCTTAGATCCCCATTTACAGTTTCTCTGGTTTGACACACAGTCAGCAGCAATCCCTGATTTGATTCCGCTTCTTCTCTGGATCCCCGCTCAGATCCTTACTCTTTATCTTAAAGAGTCTCCCAATTATTGCACACAGCATTATTATCCTTGAGAAAGAATAGAACAAATGGATGCTGATAAAGTTTACTAAGCTAAGACTTAAGTAAAAGTGATAGTCTAGCAAATTATTCTCTGGTAAATTCTATATTACTATATTCTTTATTAGTGAATTATAGGGTTTTTATAGTGTGGGATTTGGTGCCCAACCCTTGGTTGACACCTCCTCGATGAAACGGTAGCCATTTCCATTGAATCACCCATCTTTGTCTCAGCATCAATGGTCTTCCCCATCCTGGCTAGGATTATGTCATTGGACATCCTTGAGATCTAAAATGGAAAGAGTCAGAAAACGTGTCCCTAACGTTTTCCTCTCAACCCAAGTGAACCAACCATATTTGGCAAGCGACCTGCTTAGGCAATGGGACTTGTTACCCATTAAGGCAGGTCACAAACCAACTGATTAATTCGCTAGTTGCAGATGGCATCACTAGCCTCACAACTTACTCCTTAAATTCCCAATCAGTCAGTGATGAAACCTGACCAATCCCAATTGGTACACCTGATAGTTAATCAACTATCAGATGCCCCTATTTCATCAGCAAATCTGCCCAACGAGATCTTAAGCATTCATCCAGATTAATCCCTGATGGATTTGACCAGGTAAATATCCTAAAATCCCCAAAAATAGTTACCCCAAAATCAGGGTTAACCAATTTCCAATTCACCTCACATTAGGGAATTATCCCCTAGCGATCCCTGGTAATCTAGCCAGCTGGGATATGGGCAAAAATCCCAACACATCCCCCTCTTGCCTAGATTTCCAGCGAGAAAAGGACCAGGGTAGGAGAACACCACTTCAGACACCTAGTCAAATACTTCATTTACTCAAGTGTAGTACAATCACCAGTACTCAACGCTGCTTGGGATGACCTTCATTATGCAGCTCTCTTCCTCTTCCTTCTCACTACTGCCTACTCAGAGCATGGTCCCCACAATCTTCTGTCATGCTGGGCTGATCGATTTACTCATGATAGTATTAATCCTGGGATCTGGTTTTCCCCCTTTCAGGGCATATGACCCGCTGTCATATTCAGGATTCTTGGTCTGGCGTCCTCAATTTCCTGTTTTCTCCTCATTCTTGACAGGAGACTCTTACCTTTGATGTTCATTTCGCATCCCAATTAAGAATGCTCATTAATGTTCACTCTTGTTATTTTCTTCTCATAACCTCTTGGCTCATATCATTCTTAATTCTTCTCTGGAGAGCTTATCCCATTAATTTTGAAATTAATTTCTCCAAAATTGGAGCTTAATTGATTTCAGAGTGCATAATGTCGACTACCATATAAGTCTGACATCCCCCTCTCATCCAGCTCATATGTCAAATTCTGAGTCACGGTACCAACAGCTGCTCAACAGTTTGTCTGATCAAGATCTTCAGCTCTTCTAGCAAATGAGTCAGTCTGCATGACAGAACCTCTTCTACGGTCCTTCCAGGACTCATACTCCTAGTCTGGCACCAGTAGCTAGTCCTTCTGTGGAATTACCAGAAATGGTAACCAACCCCACTGAGACCAGGTTAGCAATCATCTCAAATGACTCACGGCCAATCCTTCCTCTGTCATTGATTCCAGAGTTAGATTTTGAAACTCTCCTGGATTTGGCTCCTTTCTCAGATGCGCCTAACATCATCATTGATCCTCCTAAAATAATGCCCATTGCTCTTGATCATTCCTTCATTGCTGGGTTGGACTTGCTTCTGGAGTTCTTCTTCTGACTCAGTCAATATTACAAGCCAGCTGTCTTGGCCACCAAACACACCATCACAACAGCGTACATTTTGAACTCCCCTACACAGAATTAAGGGCCCAGGTCACTGAGGCTTTATCCATAGCTCTGAATTCTTCTGATCTTGAGAACATCCTAGATCAGGATATCGCAGCTTATGCTCTTCACTTTGCCAGCCAAGTTCTTCAAAGTTGGGCCACAAAGCTTCCAGCCTCTCCTAGCTTCCATCACTCTTTATGCTTCAGCTTCTGAGAAGCTCATAGTCATTGCATTCAGGATGCCATTTGCTCCTTGCACAACTATCTCATTTCTGGCATGTCCCATTGGTATCTTCCGCTGATGGCTTTGATAGGGGGCATGATTCAGCAACCCCATCTAGTATCCCTTATTCATTGCCAGCCCATATGTCCATTGTTCTTGATGAAGCCCATTGGCAAGTGCTCAAGACCAATATTCTGGCTCTGGTACCATATTGGGATTACTTGGGGTTATTCACCAACTTCCTCTTCTTGTACTGTTGGTTCCCTCCCCACTCCATGGTATCACATTTGGTCTCTTCCAACATCTCAATTTCCCTTCCCCTAGTCGCTTTCTTGTAGGGATCTGCATCCACTCAATGAACTTGGTTTTGTGTAGGTCTAGCCCTCACTAGCGTCCAATCTCACATAGATTTTGACAGGCTATTCACTCCTACTGCAATCCATCCTCCCTCCCCCAAGAGGCGACATAGGTGGAATCATCCCCAAATAGAGGATAATCAATAAAAAATAAAAATTATAAAAATATATCACTTATTTTATGTGGTAATTAAAAAAAATTTTCAATATCTTTATCAAACTTTTATTTTTTTTCATAGGACTTGACCTTGTTTTTGTTCAGCAGTCCATCTTTTATTAAGACTTAACCATCTAGATTGGTTCAGAGGTCCTTTTTTTGGACTTGACCTAATCATTAGGACATAACTAACTTAATGGTTCAGCGGTCCTTTGGAACTCTTTTTTGTTATTTTTTTTAAATCCATCACTTCAAATACTTAGAATGAACTCAATTTACTACCCTTCCATCCAAGAGGTCCTTGATGGAGTAGGTGTCCTTAACCATCTTGGTGATAATCTCAAATGGACCTGACCACAATGCATCCAGTTTGTTTCTTCTTCTGAAACCATGCATATTGCAATAGGCAACTCTTTCACCTATTTGATATTCTGATAAGGCTGGTCAGATCTTATTGTCCATCATTTTTGCTCATATCCTTTTCTTCAAAGTAGTATTGAATGCTTGCAATTGCATTTTGATCAGGATATTTGTCAATCAGTTCAGGTACTGCTTGGCACTCATCCCCATTGTTGGTTCCACCATCAAATATAAGATTGGCAGCAATGCGTTCTTCCTCCTGTATAACAACTCAAATGGCATTTTTCATGTCACCGTATGATGACTGATATTTTAGGTGAACGTCACCAAACTCTGTACATCCCCCATGTGGAAGTTCTTCCTGCGACCAGCTTCCTCAGTGTCATGGCCAGTGTTCCATTAACTTATTCCACCATTCTGATTGTCTCTGGCCGGTAGGGTACAGATATGACTCCTCAGATCCCCATTATCCCATTTAACTGTGGGATCACATGAGATGTGAAATTTGTCCCATTGTCACTCAGCAGGACCTGCGGATATCCATGTCAGTATACTACTTGATCCAGGATGAACTTTGTGGTACTGGTAGTGTCTACTTTCGCCAGGGCTTTCATCTCAGCCCATTTTGTCAGATGATCAATTGCAACTATTATGTACTTGACATCCCCTGTGCTCATCATCAGCGGTCCCATCACATCAATGGTCACCTTATGCCAAGCAAATCCAGGGCGTACCAGTTGGTATCCAGTTGTATTCTTATGTGGCTTGTGCAGCTGGCACTCCACACAACAAGCTAGATAGTCAGCGACATCATAGTTGATTGACTCCCAGTAGTAGTACTGGTGAATATAGTTGGTCATTTTTTCAGGCCTCCATGCCTGACAACCTTATGAGCATCTTGAATGATAGCTGCTCTTTCCAATGGCTTTGGGAATAGTAACTGCTTCCCATTAATTGTCTTAAAAACTTGTCCATCCATGGTCTCTGTGTTTTCCATTTCTTTTTAAAGCATACCTTGGATTTCTTGGGGCTCATTCCCAATTTCTCCATCAACCATTCTATGAAATAACTCATCCTCCTGCTGTTATACCGTCTGGACCATTGGTAACCACAATAATCCATTCATATTCTGATTAGAAGCCCCCGCTTGGTGGACAATCTCATAATTGTAAGCCTGTAACTTCAATGCCCATTGGGCCAGTCATACTTCTGGCTCTTGTAAATTGTAAAGTTAATGCAACGAGGAGTGGTCCAACACCTCTTTAAAGTGCATTCCATGGATGTACACCCAAAACTGTTTACAGGCATAAATGACCACAAGGCATTTACGCTCAGTTATGGTGTAGTTACTCTCAGCAGCCAAGAGTGTCCAGCTCACATATGCCACTGGATGTTTGTCTCCAAGTTCATCTACTTGGCTCAATATGGTGCAATTGCTGTCAACAAAGCATCAGTTTGTATAATAAATTCTCAATCAAAATTTGGATATTTTCAAAATTGGAGAATCTATTATGCACTGGCGTAGCTCATCAAAGGATTTCTGTGCTTCTTCATTCCATATGAATCCTTTCTTAAGATCCTTAAACAGATGGAATAAGGGCTCAGTGATTCTGGCAAAATCCTGAATAAATCTTCTATAATATCCGACCATTATAAGGAACACTTGGATATCTTGGACACTCTTCAGAACAGCCATTCGTTCTATGGCTTTGATCTTCTGGTCTTGTGGCTGCAGTCCACTAGAGTTGATCATAAATCCCAGGTATTCCAACTCTTTCTTGAAGAATTGACACTTCCTCAGCTTAATCTTCATATTGGCTGCAGACAGTCTCTTGAACACTTCCTCCAAGTGGTGTAAATGGTCAGTAAACGTCCTACTGAACACATTGATATCATCCAAGTACACCAGGACGCATGACAACTTTAGGTTGTTTAGTATAGCGTCCATGGCCCTCTGGAACGTTGCAGGCGCATTGCATAGATGTCAAGAGAGTGTCTGTAACTCTCTTGTTCCCAGCAAGGTGATGTGGGATGCAAACCCACATTGCTAGGGAACTAGCCATTAAGAAAAAGGGTAAGAAGACACCTCAAATGGTGCCTGTGCCAAAGGTACCCCAGGCAAGGGTGTATAACGCAACATATAAGACCAGGTAAGTTAGGAACATAACAGCTTGAGTGGACCCCAGAGGGGAGTCCATAATCAAGTGTAACTTGGTGTCAGGGAGCTTGGGTGCCTCGATCTGGAGGGGACCTGGGTGGCCCAAGGGAGCACCTGGGATTTTTGTAAATTGCAATAAAAGGTAGTGGCTCACATAGTTGGAGACCTCCCCAAAGAGGTCCACCACCAAGTTAGCCCAAGGAACCATAAATAAACATAAAAAATGGGTATTTTATTTAAAGAAAGTCAACCAATGAGAAAAGTTGGTTGCAAAAACCATATTTAAAGTGGGCCAGGGAAATTCAGGTTCTGCGGAAGTGCGCCCAAGCCTTGATGCTCCAATAAACAGATGCTTCCATCCATTTTTGTAAAATACACCAAAAGTGCCTTCACTTGAGTAATCGATTGAAGCCATATTTTACCTGAACTTAAAATTTCATAACTTGAATGGGCTTCGAACCCCTGCTCTCCAATTAACCAAATTGAACCATCTTCATTTAAAATGTAAATCGTTTGTTTCAGTGCCTGGGCCAAGATAAGAGGCTGGGCGTTTTGCACCCCATTAGTATCAACCTGGGCATGCTTGGCTTGCACCCAGCGTTGATCTAAGGTGTGTTTCAGGTCAGGAAGAGCCTGAAGTTTCACCTTCTGGGCCTCCTGTCACCCAGCCTTATCTCTAGCATCAGTTCCTACTATAATGTCATCCAACCATGACAATAGACCCTTAGGCATCCTCATCAGTTGATATAGCCCTTGCATGGTAATAATTGCGCATTTTTTCTTGGTCTTCTCTTGGCAAATTGATTTTCCAATATCCCAATATTAGGTCCATTGTGGGGAATACTTTGCTTCTCCCAATTGATCTAGTACATTGTTAATTTTTGGTAGGGGATATGAATCCTTTTTCATAATCTTATTCAGCTTCCAGTAATTGATTACCACCCAATTAGAGCCATCTTTTTTCTTCACAATAAGAATTGGACTTGCCCAGGGACTTGATGATGGAACTAGAAGCACATGATTACTAGTTTGCTGATTTTTATTTCCACTACCACTTCAGCTGCCTTCAACCATCAAATCAGTCTCATCCAGATTGGCAAATTTTCCCCAGTATCAACCTTGTGGATCACATCTCTCATGCATCCCAAATTGTGGTCATCTTGGGCAAATACTTCACGTACTTTTTGAACAATTTGAGCACCTCCTCTTGCTGTCCTTCCATCAGATCAGCGAGTTGCTCTCAATCAACTAATAGGTTGATACTCTCAGTTACCCTGGCTGGTAATCCAATTGCATTGAGGGTCCCAAAATCGTGGGATTTTCTCAGTTCAGCCATCAGGATTAGATGAACAAATGTGACGATCTGATTCTTCTTTTTATTCATTGGTTTTTCACTTAAATTCGCCAGGAGAACTTGAATTTCTCCATGGCCCAGCATTATTATTCCAGGAGCCACCAAGGCTCTACTCTGGACTTCTTCTGGGGCTTCTGACCTCCCCCATACAGCAGCTCCAGTATCTCTAATGTCAACCCCATGTCAACTATCTTCTGTGATCCTGGCGGTATGGTTTTCACATACTTGATCCTCAGTGGAATTCCCTGATTTTCTAGAATTTCCGTCAGCATTTCTCGTTGCTTCCAGCCACCTAGTTGGCATCAAATCAGGACAAGGCCATAATTGTATATCAAGTTGATAAGTTGTTTCTCCTACTCAGTGGAGCTTCCCCATCCTTCTGATAGACCAATGGTAACGTCTGACCCAATATGGTCAACATATTATCCTTGAAGTTACATTTAACTCCATACTTCTGTAGAAATTCCATCCTGATCAGAATGTCAGTTTTGATTGGCCAAAACTATTGCTGGTGCAGATACCACCAAGGATCCAAATTGAAGTGGCAAAGCGCTATACGCTCCACATGAGATGGTGGTCTCAGCCCAGATGTCCCATACTCCTTCTTGTATTAAGTCAGGTGAGATCTTCATCCTCTTCACCAGCTTGGTTGAGACAATATTAATGGGCGCTCCGCTGTCAACAATTGCCCTCACACATACTTGATTCACTAGTATATCTATATACATACACTTGAGGTATTGTAAGATAGTGTTTACTGAGTTTATAGTGGTGTTATTAGCCAAATTGAGGGTTTGAATAATTTGCGCCAATAAATCAGGAAATGATTCCTTTATCACGCTGAGGGGAATTGACAGGTTTGCCTCATCTAATTGAACTTCAATCAATTCATTGGGATTATCTGTGCTTGAATCTTGTCTGCTAGTCATTAAGCATATGGCTGGGCAACTTCCTTGATTATCTCAGGGTCAATCCCCTTCGCCCTGGATCTTGTTACTGCGTTTACGTCCAAATTGACCACTTGATACAGTTGATCCTGTATGTCTTCATCCACAAACATATCACTGATGTCAATTTCCTTGTGCATAATATTGGGAGGAACAGGCTTCTCCGCAGCTCTAGACTGTTCCCCGTCTAGGCTGTGGGCCCTTTTCCTGAATCCTTTGCAGTTGCAGACTCTTTCACTTGGACCACGTTGATTTGTCCCTTGGGCTTCTTGCAATTTACAGCAAAATGTCCCTTTACTCCACATTGGTAACATACTTCTCTTTCTTATTAATCCGTCTGAAGTCTTCAGGCTTATTCCCTGGCATGGTTTAGTTGTTCATCTCTTTAGCACCCTCGTTCCCCTTTGTGGGATTCAAATTTCATACTGGGTTTGGTTTGAAACTTGTGTTTGGGGCATCAAAAGTTGCTCCCAAGATTTTCAAATTGTCTACCATCTGAGAGGTAGTAATTTCCATTGCAAACATGGAAGATATCATTCAGTGCAAATTGCAGTAGGTCCAAAGGGCCACTTGTAATGCAATTCTGGCATCAAAGTCATCCAGTACCTTCACTTCAGTCAGGATTTGTGATTCCTGGTAGAAACGATCAGCAAAGCTTGGTAAAGATTCATCTTTATGGAATTGGATGCCCATAAACTCTTGCTTGCGCTTCAACATGTGCATTGAGCTTCTGAATTCCTCCATAATGGCCACTTTGGCCTCTGCGTACAACCAGCTGTCCCCCTCCAGATGGGGCAATACTAGGTTTTGACAATTGGTGTCTAGGCAATTCATCACCATCAATGCCTTTTGACAATCACCATATCCATACATTGTCATATCAAACAATTGGAAAAATGCTGGAGCGTTATCCCAATGGAAAGTCAGCAATTTTGGTGTTGCCTTTATTCCTCTGAGGTTTCTATAGCCATCTCTCTAGGTTTGGCTACTCAGCTCACTTGGGGAGTGATCTTGGGTGTCATCTCTGAAATAGCATTAGAGGTGGGCGGCATGTTTCTTGGGGTAGTCATCTTCCCAATTATTTTATGAAGAGTTCTTTCTTTGGCATCAGTTGCCACATATGGCTCACAATTGCATTTGTGAGTTTTTAACTCCTTGACCTGTTTAATCAGCTGCTCAATATCAGCACTAAAAGCTCTTAAATGAACGTGATCCACTTCATGCTCCATTTTTAAAAATAAGACTTATCAAATTAAGTCCCCTTCTTTCTTCTTTAATGATGTTACTTTTCCAAGTAACTCATTCCTGAAACTTGCAACATTATTGATCCCTTCCTCCATCTTGGCGACTCTTTCTTCCAAGGCTGCGAATTCTCACTGATCCGCTGAGTTCAGGGTGTTCTGATTAATGGTTGCCAACTCTATCTATAGTTTTCTTATCTCATCTTTATATGACATCAATTCTAAGTTCTTCTACTCATCTACACCTCTGTAATGCGCACCACTTTGTAAAAATTCATAGGATCTTAGTTATTTTCAGCCAATAACCCCTATAAACTTATTGCTTGCACAGGTTCAGATTTTGTGCAATTCTTCCACATTGTATAATAGTTGATATAATTGTTTGATAATAGTATAACTACTATCTGTAGTTGAATGGAAGTATTAGATCTTGCTCAATGCTCGGTCAGTATTTCCTCTTAAAATACTTGTGATGTCTTGAAATAAGGATTTGGTCCCTCATACCGCCTAACTCAATCTTCTCTTAGATCCCCATTTACAGTTTCTCTGGTTTGACACACAGTCAGCAGCAATCCCTGATTTGATTCCGCTTCTTCTCTGGATCCCCGCTCAGATCCTTACTCTTTATCTTAAAGAGTCTCCCAATTATTGCACACAGCAATAATATCCCTGAGAAAGAATAGAACAAATGGATGCTGATAAAGTTTACTAAGCTAATACTTAAGTAAAAGTGATAGGTATATCTGGTAAATTCTATATTACTATCTTCTCTATTGGTAAATTCTAGGGTTTTTATAGTGTGGGATTTGGTGCCCAACCCTTGGTTGACACCTCCTTGATGAAACGGCAGCCATTTCCATTGAATCACCCATCTTTGTCTCAGCATCAATGGTCTTCCCCATCCTGGCTAGGATTCTGTCATTGGACATCCTTGAGACCTAAAAATGGAAAGAGTCAGAAAACGTGTCCCTAACGTTTTCCTCTCAACCCAAGTGAACCAACCATATTTGGCAAGCGACCTGCTTAGGCAATGGGACTTGTTACCCATTAAGGCAGGTAGCAAACCAACTGATCAATTTTCTAGTTGCAGGTGGCATCACTAGCCTCACAACTTACTCCTTAAATTCCCAATCAGTCAGTGATGAAACCTGACCAATCCCAATTGGTACACCTGATAGTTAATTAACTATCAGATGCCCCTATTTCATCAGCAACTCTGCCCAACAAGATTTTAAGCATTTATCTGGATTGATCCCTGATGGATCTGACCATGTGAATAACCTAAAATCCCCCAAACATAGTTACCCCAAAATCAGGGTTAACCAATTTCCAATTCACCTCACATTAGGGAATTATCCCCTAGTGATTCCTGGTAATCTAGCCAGCTGGGAATATGGGTGAAAATCCTAACACATCAGAAATGCAGTAAAATTGCAATTTGGGCATCTGAGGTCAAACTGACAGTGACTCAGCCCACTGCCAACAAATTCTGAAGTCAGTTCAAAATAAATTTATTCCCCCAACTTGAAGTTTGCCAGGTTAAGTAAATCCTTTAGGGCCATAAGCCTGAGTTTTACTAAGCTATTCCCCAAATCAATTATATATTTAAACAGTCATGACACTGAGAAAATTGATGGTTGTTTTCTAAATCTAAATTTAATAAAATCTCATTTCCTGAAATTCTTATTTTTATGAGAAAATTTAAAACTCTTATTCCAATCCCAAATTTACCAGCTCCCAAGCCTGTGGTCCAAGAGCCATGATAGCAGGGTTCTTAGGTGGGTTTTTATTCACATTCATGACTTATGACCACTCATTGGCAAAATCTTTTCTGATCAACTAGATGTCATTCACGCAGAAGTGCCTCTGGCATTTGGGCTTGCCATTTGGGTGTTTTGGCACTCAGATTGGCAGTTCAGTCTAAACTTACTTTGCCATAACCATGACAAAGTGGTTTTGAAATAGAAATTTTTATATAACTCATGAGTTCTATTTTATTGTCTTGTAATCTTCTGAACTAAACAGTAGGGCTATAAGTGAGGTCATGCGCTTCTGTTTGGTTCTACACATGTTGATTGGCTGGGTGGTATATTGTCATGATTTTAGTATTGATATCATAATTACAGGTGCTCAGTTTTGTCATAATTCTGTGCTCTGGTTGGCTGAAAAAACCAATATGATGTCATAAAGTTATAGTTAGGAAAAATGTGGTTTTCCAGGTTTAATTAACTTATGATGCAAGAACACCATCACCCATATTTTAATATAAACCATTTTGAGGTATCTGATTTGCCTATACCCTTAAACCATCAGCAGCAGAATTGAGTGAATAAGTGAAGTAATTTTTTTAATTATATCTGGCATATTATGATAGGCTCAGTTCATTGACTCACTGACATTGATAAATTTTAGAGGCTTGAATGTCAATATTCTCCATTTGGTAAATTCTTTACAATCTGATTGATCTGTTAATTTATGTATATGAAAAAGTAAGTGGTAATTTTCAATTTTAGGAGCTAAATGACAAAATGCAATGATAATATCATAAGTGATGAAAAAAATATCACATAAAGTTTTTAAGCAATATCCAGCTATAAGTCATATATCATGATATTACACTTTTTACCATTAGATAAAAGTTTAACTCTTTTTCAATCTATCATTACCAAATTTAGAAAACTTTTAATGGGCAACTGCAGTACTTGGGTACTTATGTTTGGTGAAATACCTTAAAATCAATTAAAAATTATGATAATTTAATAATTGTCAAATATATAAATATAGAGTATCTTCATTATGGTGACTACTTGATAGGTTGAGAGATATAGATGATAAATTTAAATGAATGGAAAAAATGAGAAATGGTTTGATTGTTGGACATGTTTCTTCTAAGAAGCCTGATTTAGTTTCAAAACTTTAGTGGATGATGTATTATTATCTTACTATCACACTGCTATGATCATATAAAGTTATATTGAGATTGGTTTGGTAGAAACTATTACTGCAGATAAATATAGATCCTACTAGGGATTTATTATACAGATAGATAGTTAATGTATAATATAGATAAATGCTTAAAAGATATAGATTTAAAATATATATAATTAATAGATAAGTAATTTATTATATAGATAAATTATTAAAGGATGGTTAATTTGTGATATGGATAAATAATTAACAACTCCTTGATTCCATTTTAAGATTGGCAGGGGTTGAGTGAATGTTATTTTTAATTTATTAATAGCTATTTGAGGCTGATTTAAGTTTTTTCCTAGCTCCCTCAGAATATGGGTTTAAAGCAAGAGTTGGTCATATTATCACAAAAATAGTTTCTTACAATAACTATTTATTTTTAACCTATCACTACCAAATAAAGCATAAAACCTTCTTCTGAGTACCTATTATAAGTATGCAAAATTTCATTAAAATCAGTTCAGTATTTTTTAAAATTATTATGGACAACCTTACCTCTAGAATTTTATTTATATAGATATGAATGGTAATATAATAAAATAGCTGATATGGTTAACCCCTTGTAGTTTTACTTATTTAAATAAATTATGTGCCTAAAATGATTATTTAACCCTTTGTGCATTAATCATAAATCTGACTTATGTAAACTTAAATTTGCTTTGTGAAACAATAATGAGCCTAACTTGTGATTGATTCACAAGGTATATTTTACATTATTGTCAGACAATTACAAGTCCAATGTATAGAAAATAGTGGTTCAGAGGTAGATACTGAAAAATCAGCCAAAAGACCCTGGCTGATTCTTGGTGAAACCCTGCAAATCAGGGTAACAATATTTCCAATATTTTATGGAAAAATAACACAATATTAAATATTCAGATTACTCTGACCACACAAGGGAATCTGGGGAGTCTATTGGCAGTTTCTCCCCCTGCCATATCCAAATTCCTTCAAACACCTAAGTGGGGACCACCCCCTTTTATAGGTGTGGTGGAGGTCCCCCAAGGTGAAATAATTTTAGCCAAAGGGGATTGGCTAAAATTTATTAAATTGTTACCCTATGGGTATGTATTGCCAAGAGTTAACTCCCTATCCATTATTCAGCCAAAGTGAAGCAAGTTTTCTAAGCTTTGATAGGCTGAATTTATATATTTCCTTATTCAGAATATAACAAGCCATTCTAAATTTACTCCCTTTGACCCTCGAGAAAGTTTAAATACTGACTGGTCAGATATCGAGAGGGTTTGTTTCCTCTTATCCCCTGTGGCATTTAATAAAAAACTTTAAAACCCCAACTTTTTAAGTTTTTAAAGTTTGCTTATTTTTATATTATATTAGTGTTATAAATCCCCAATTGTTGGATTTTGGTAAATCGAGCACCAAGCAAGCATCTCCTGCACCCAAAATCCAATAATTATATGAGCCAGACTTATGATTATTTCACAAAGCAAATTTAAGTTTACACAAGTCAGACTCATGATTAATGCACAAGGGGTTAAAGGGGGTTCTCAGTAATGATATATTAAATTTTTGTAAAAAGTAAATCTCAAGTATAAGTCCAAGTGAATTTATTGATAGAGAGTAGAATAAGCATATAAAATCAAAATTTCTAAAGAGCTTGGAGTTGAACAGTTTTAACCAATTTAAATTCTTTGCAACTAGAGGGGCACGCTGCTTCAAACACATTACCAAATACTAAAGTGTGATTGTGTTTAGTAACAACAGGGGTTGTAACCTGATATTTGTATGAATTACAATCTTTCCAGGAAAAATTATAAGAATCACAAACCTGAATAGTGAAATTCAGGCTAACCATGATTGGGATGAATACATCATCTGTGTTATTTCTCTCTAAAAAGTTGTTTGTATAATCAACATGGTAGACCAAATCATCCCGGAGAGTCCAACCAATCATCTTAGTCATAAGCTCATAAGTTATCCCCAAGTGAGAAATATCCACGTCTTTGATTTTAAAAGCTTGATGTTGACCAGATCTGTAGCAAGTGCCATCCGTTAAACATTTGGTACAATTGGTAGGGGCATGCCGATCTCCAGTGTGCATGGTGATATCATGATCAGCAACGTATAAAGTTTTTGGTATCAGGATACTTAGAGTTGGAAATAGTCGGCTTGCCATGAACAAAATTATCGTATTTGGAATCACTAATCAATATGAATGGTGAGTTATCGCTTGTAAAGTTGTATGGAACTCTCTTAAATGGCAAGAATTGAAGGTTGTCCCCCTTAAGTTCCCCTGTGCCCAAGAAAGCAACATCTCCGTCAAAATCAATCCTCGATGAGGCTAGGGAAAGTCCGAGGATAACACTCAATAGTCCTAATTTCATAATTAAACAAATCTTATTTCAAGCTTTTATTTATACCCTTGATTTGAAGATTATCAATTCAATATTTTCAAGTCAATCTCTAATTGCTAACTCTAAGCGCATGATTTTTTAAACCCCACTGTCAAATCATAACTTGCCAAATAGGAATGAAGATATATTATAATTAATTAAACTATCAATTTTTATACACTCTGGTTTTAGGTTTCAAAGTATGCATCAATCAACCTGCTAAGTCAATCTCTAATTGCTAAACCTAAGCGCATAATTTTAGACCCCATACCAAAACATGACCTGCCAAATAGGAATAACGATAAATTATAATTATTTGCTATCAATTTTTATACATTCTGGTTGTAGGTTTCAGGGTATGCATCAATTGACACTTTTAAGTCAATCTCTAATTGTTAAACCTATGCGCATGATTTTTAAACTCTACTGTCAAATCATAACTTGCAAAATAGGAATGACAATATATTATAGTTAATCAAATTATCAATTTTTATACACTCTGGTTGTAGGTTTCAGGGTCTGCATAAATCAACACTTTCAAGTCTTTCTCTAATTGCTAAACCTAAGCGCATGATTTTTTAAACCCCATTATCAAATCATAATCTGCCAAGTAGAAATATTGATATCTTATAATTAATTAAACTATCAATTTTTTATACATTCTGGTTGTAAGTTTCAGGGTATGCGTCAATCGACACTTTCAAGTCAATCTCTAATTGCTAAACCCAAGCGCATGATTTTTAACCGACTTTGAAAAAGAAGGAGGTTATCAATTCGACCTGTTTTTTTAGATGTTTGTTCGCGCATAACTCTGATAATACTGGACTGATTTGGATGATCATCTTCTCCAAAAATCGAGGATGCTCCAACTTAGGTCCCATTTTACTTTTGTAAGTATTGGGCAAGTATATGCCCATTAATTTAGTAAATATATCAAAATGGGCTCGGAAGCGATGGGTACTTGTGGGACTAATACAACACCGGATAAACTCTTTTCCGGCATCGGTGAAGCGATAGCTTCGTTGCACATTTGATATGTCCTATGGCTGGGGGGTTTGTTCAAAATTTAGTCAGTATGAGCTCATAGTGGGATAAGCTTAAATCATTATAGATGGCTAACGTTTTTGCATAAGTTGACCAATAAACTCATCTAAATTTGATAAAATGAATTATTTTAGATGGCAATCAATAAATTTACATAGATTGACTAATAAAAGCAACCAAATCTAATAAAATGAATTACTGTAAATGGCGATCAGTAAATTCAGCATATGTTGACCAATAAAATCATCTAAATTTAATAAAATGAAGTATTGTAGATGGGAATCAGTAAATTTAGTATAACTTGCCTAAAAATCAACTAAATTTAATAAAATGAATTATTAGTATATTTTCATAAGATACTATATATAATAGATATACAATAAGTTTTAATTTTATAGAGAAATAGTAAGGGCAAGAATAATATATAGAGATAGTAATATTTAATAAAAGTAGGAAAAAGAGCCACTTTTAAAAATATACTAATTTTTTTAGGGGAAAAGAGCTGGGGATAAAGTTTTTTTTGGGGAAAAAGAACCTTCTCAGAAAAAATTTTGGCAAAAAAAGAACCTCCTTTAAAAAAGCTCTAAAAAGTATGAAATAATTGAGAAATTAAGCCTACTCAATAAAACCCTTTTTTGAAGTCAGCGCCATATTTTAACTGACTTGTAATAGGTATTTATAATTTATATACTCAGTACTATATATCCTAAGTTGCTTATAGTTTACACTTGGACACAGTACAGACATAAGAAATACTTTGTATTTGTGAGAAAAATTCTATAATTTAGTTTAAAATATGGCACCAACTTCAAAAAGGGTTTTATTGAGTAGGCCTAATTTCTCAATTATTTTATACTTTTTAGAGCTTTTTTTAAAGGAGGTTTTTTTTGCCAAAATTTTTTTAAACTCCACTGTCAAATCATAACTTGCCAAATAGGAATGACAATATATTATAGTTAATCAAACTATCAATTTTTATACACTCTGATTGTAGATTTCAGGGTCTGCATAAATCAACACTTTCAAGTCTTTTTCTAATTGCTAAACCTAAGTGCATAATTTTTAGACCCCATACCAAATCATAGCCTGCCAAATGGGATATAATAAATTATAATCATTTATTTATTTTATTCGAGGTGGGCTGACCTGGGGACGATACCGCACCGATTAAGGGGATTCAAATTAATGGGAAAGGAGGATAAAACTCGGAAAACCTCCATGCATGGCATATGATAGACCAGGAACTCCATGGACCACCTTTGCTATTCACTATCTTGGTTTAGGGCATTGGTGCGCAACGCCAACACAGTCATAATTGTCCCCTACCCAAAGTTCCTGTACCGGAATAGAACTCGGGGAGGCAGTGGTAGAGGGTTCATATTCTACCACTGGGGTATCCTCCCCAAATTAATCATTTAAAGTATCATTTTTATACATTCTGGTTGTAAGTTTCAGGGTATGCATCAATTGACACTTTTAAGTCAATCTCTAATTGGTAAACCTAAGCGCATGATTTTTTAAACCCCATTGTCAAATCATAATCTGCCAAATAGGAATGCTGATATCTTATAATTAATTAAACTATCAATTTTTTATACATTCTGGTTGTAGGTTTAAAGGTATGCATCAATTGACACTTTTAAGTCAATCTCTAATTGCTAAACCTAAGTATATAATTTTTAAACCCTGTCAAATCATAACCTGCTAAGCAGGAACAATCAAATCTAAATATATATATAAATCATTGTATATATGTGTATGTATGTGTGAGACATATTATCTCATGAACTTATAAACCAAAAATTACCAAACTTGCTACATATACTCTATAAATTTTGGGAATAGTCATAGACTATTTTTCAAAAAATATAACAGTTTTAACCCTTAAACAGATTTGAGGAAAAATGTTTGTGCAAAGTATAGGGGCACAAAAATAAAAATTTAAATAGTTCAAAGGTATAAAATTTTAAAATCATTATTGCGGAGAAGAACAAAACAAAAATTTGGTTTTTGAAAAAAGAAATTGATTACAATTCGAAATTGAGCAAATAGCACATATATTTTAATTCGTTATATATTTGCGTTGAAATATGAATAAAGAGATTTGGTTAGAATAATTTAATTATCTTGATCAGAACTACTATCGGAGTCTTCTTGATTATCAAATGATGCATTGGATACATGCTGATAATAAAAACAAGGGTTGGCATAGTTTCATTTCTGCTTTAAATTTCATCGCCTTCTGATTCCATTTTTAGGGGTAAAATAAATTACACTTAAAGATGTAATGGGCAAAAAACAAATTACACTTAAGGGTGAAATTTCCTGTTTAAAGATTAAGAAAAGTTATATAACAGAATAAAAAAGTATAATATTCTAATGGCAATTGTATATCATTTTGGCTGAGCATTTTGGTATTATTCATTCAATCTGATAAGTTCATAATTTTGGTAAGTGCTTGGTAGTTTTTGGTTGCTTCAAAAATACAACAATTGATTTTGGCTATTTTGATTGGTGAATTAAAGTTGATTCTATAGGCTCAATAATTTCAGGTAAATAGTTGATGTTTTAGCTAATTTGATAGGTTCAATTGGTTTTGGCTAAGTAGTTGGTAATTTTATATTGATTCAATAGAATTTGATTTTGATTTATTAATGGCCAGTTACCAATATAAAAAAAGATTAGAATTATCTGTTAAACTTTAAACCCACAAACAAATCTGTGTTAAACTAGGTATCAATGAGAATTAGGCTAAAGTTCTCTTTACAAAAATATCATTTTGTTTATTTATTTGTTTATATGGGATGTATTATCTCATGAACAAATAAATCAAAAATCACTAAACTTTTTAAAGTACTTAAAAAAAGTTTGGGGATAGTACTATACTAATTTTTTATAAAATCATATGAATTTTAATATCAGTTCTATATAAGATCTAAAAAGTGGTTAGCCTTGCAGGGTAATTCCTGCTTCCACTCTAGTGCAGGTTTTGTTCAACACAAGTTTGAAACCTGTGCTGTTTAAAAAAATCTCGGTGTGGTATATTTCAGTGGTCCTCAGCCTTTTTGGGCCACGGACCGGTTTAATATCAGAAACTATTTTCGCGGACTGGCCTTTAAGGTGCGGCGGATAAATACACAAAATAAAATGATATGACTGGCTCAAAAACTGTGGTATTTTTAAAATATAATAATAAATGTGAATCCACTGTGCATTCGTAAGCAACTTTATTAGCAGCGTCCTCATAACATAGCACCAACAACATAACATGAGTAACATCCTCTCCGCCTCCTAACACTCTCTGGTTGCTAAGGTAATATTTAAACATGCCTTAAAAATAAAAATACAACACAAAAACAAATATAAAGTGCATGAAAAATATAACTCACCATAACGCTAAATCAGTAGGAGCCCTGAGCTTGTTTCTCTGCAACGAGATGGTCCCATCTAGGGCTGCGGCCCGGTACCAAATGGCCCACGGACCGGTACCGATCCGTGGCTCGGGGGTTGGGGACCTCTGGTATACTTGTCCCAAAGTTGGCCCACCTCGATTACTTCTATATCTACTTAATAAAACACATTCACTCACTCACTCACTGACTGACTGACATCTGAAACCTTCGAGTCTGATAGGGTCAATCTCTTTGGGTGAGTGGGTGAGAATTGGCGAATCTTATCGAATCTGAAATTATTGAGCCTGATGGGTTCAATCTATTTAGGCGAGTGGGTGAGAATTGACAAATATCATTGAATAATTCACCAAATTGCTCACCTGAAGCTAATCGATTCTAATAAGTTTAATCTATTTGGGTGAGTGGGTGAGAATTGGCAAATAAGATCAAATCTGAAACTATCGAGTATGATAGGTTTAATCTATTTGGGTGAGTGAGTGAGAATTGGCAAATATTGAATCTAAAATTATTGAGTCAGATAAGTTTTATCTATTTGGGTGAGTGAGTGAGAATTGGCAAATAAGATCGAATCTGAAATTATCGAGCCTAATGGGTTCAATCTATTTGGGTGAGTTGGTGAGAATTGGCGAATATTATCTAATAATTCACCAAATTGCTCACCTGAAGCTCAATAAAAATCAATATTAGAGTTTAAGTAGATTAAGTAGTTAGGATAATCAGCTCATCAGCCACTAGGGCAACAGCGAAGCTGTTAGTCTGAATGGCTCAAGAGTAGTGCTGGCACAGCCTATAGGCTACAATGTGAGCTTATCATCTGATAAACCAAATACCGTAGCGAAGCAAGAGTATCTGGATGTTAGGTTTATATATTTTAAAAACCTGCCTGATTTGGTTCACCTATTTAATAAAATACTTTTGGCAAGTTAAGTAGAAGTTGACTTAGTAGTTTGGAAGATATGTCACATACTCAATGATTTTAAGTATAATGAGATGTTTCGGGTAGCAGTTTGGTGTTATTTGATTGATTCGATAGGTTTTTTTGTTTGGCCGAGTGGTTGATGGCTTTTGTTTGAATCGATAGGACACAGTTTAGCTTTGAGGGGTGATTAGTTATTGGTTGTTTTGATAATTTCAGTTAGGTTTGCCTAAGTGGTTGGTGGTTTTTGGTTGATTCGATTGAGCAATTGGATTTGGCTGAGTGTTTTTGTTTATCTATAAATATAAAATCTAAATTAATAAATTCGAATCACCTGAAATTCTAGACACCGTAGCGAAGCAAGGGTAAATCGGCTAGTAATATCTAAAACTTATATTTCTAATTGTAATTATATAGCACAATTTGGCTGGTATTTTTCATATTTATTTAATTCAATAGTTTCATAGGTTTTGATATTTAGTTGGTAGTTTTTGGCTGTTTTGCAAGTTCAATAATTGTTTTTGCTGAGTGGTGGTTTATTCTTTGGTTGATTCGATAGGCTCAATAGTTTCAGGTAAGTGATTGATGGTTTAGTTAATTTGGCAGGCTTTATTGATTTTAGCTAAGTGGTCGGGGTTAGAATATTCGATAGGTTTAATGGTTTCTGAACTTATTGATGGCTATCTACCAATATAAAAACTAAAAAAAAATGGGAAAAAAGAACCTCCCTTAAAAAAAGCTCTAAAAAGTATGAAATAATCGAGAAATTATACCTCCTCAATAAAACCCTTTTTGAAGTTGGCGCCATCTTCCAACCTGACTTATAGAATTTTGCTCACAAATAAAATTTATATCTTACTAGCGGAGTTACCCGTGCTTCGCTACGGTGTCTATAGAATTTCAGGTGATTCGAATTGATTAATTTAGATTTTATATATAGTTAAGCAATAACTACTCGGCCAAATCTAATTGCTCAATCGAAGCAACCAAAACCACCAACCACTCAGCTAAAACTAACTGAACTTATCAAATCAACCAATTACTAATCACCCCCAAAGCTAAATTGTATCCTGTCGATTCGACCAAAAACCATCAACCCACTCGGCCAAGGAAAATAAATATATCAAATCAATCAAATTCTAAATTATTTTAGTTTTTATATTGGTAGATAGCTATCAATAAGTTCAGAAACCATTAAACCTATTAAAAATTCAAACCTCCAACCACTTAGCTAAAATCAATAAAGCCTGCCAAATTAACTAAACCATCAATCACTTACCTGAAACTATTGAGCCTATCGAATCAACCAAAAAATAAACCACTACTCAGCAAAAACCAATTACGGAACTTACAACAGCCACAAACTACCAACCCCTTATCAAAAACCTATGAAAAAATCGAATTAAATGAATATGAAAATACCCAGCCAAATTGCTATATAATTATATTAGAAATATATGTTCTAGATCTTAAATAGAACTGATATTTAAATTTATATGATTATTTTAAATAATTACATATTAGCATTCCGTTCCCAAACTTTATAGAATACTTGTGCCAAGTTTGGTGATTTTTTGGTTATTTGCTCGAGATAATGCATCCGGTATAAATAAATAAACAGAATGATAGTTTTGTAAAGAAAAGTTTGGCTAATTCTTGTTGATACCCAGTTTAGCACAGATTTGTTTTTGGGCTTTAAGTTTACCTGATGATCCTAATCAATTCTTTTTAATATTTGTAGATGGTTATCGATAATATTAAAAAATCAAATTATATTGAATCAATATAAAATTACCAACCATTCAGCCATACCCAATTAAACCTATCGAATTAACTAAACCACTTGACGCACCAATGCCCCGAACCGAGATAGCGAATAGCAAAGGCGGTCCATGGAGTTCCTGGCCTATCATACGCCGCGCGTGGAGGTTTTCCAGATTTTATCCTCCTTTCCCATATATTCGATTTCCCTTAATCGGTGCGGTATCCTCCCAGGTCGGCCCACCTCGAATAAAATACTATTAACTAAACCACTTAGCTAAAATAATTAGATTAAAAATCAACCAATCACCAACCGCTTCGTAACCAAAACTAAATGTATCGAAACAACCAAAATCACCAACCACTTACCAAAACCAATTAAATTATCGAATCAACCAATCACTAACTTCTTTATTAAAACCGTTAAGCTTAATCAACCCAAAACCACCAACCGCTCGACAAAACCATTTAAACTATCGAATCAACCAAATATCAAACTTCTCGGCCGTAACAATATACCGATTTCCATTAAAAACATATAAAATTTTAACTTGTTACATATAAAACTTTTTATTTTACTATGAAAATTAAAAATCGGGCTTCGAGGTGCACACGGACCCCCTCCCGTCCACCTATAGCCAAATTTTCAGAGCTCTACATGCTCTAGTTTTGGCTGGGCATCGCACACACACAAACACACACACATTTGCTTTTATATATATAGATAAGTGTCTGAAATAGAGCTTGTAAGATTTGATTACAGACAGACAGAATTGACAGTGAGTTTAAGAAAAGGGTATAAAAAGTGATTACGCCAGGATTCGAACAACTGACCTTTTATAGAGTTGAAGTTTAGAGCCAAAAGCTGAGCTGATTATGCTAGATTTTTTTAAAAACTCCATACTTTATTAAATAAATTTAAGGGAAAGTAAGAGGGAAGGGTGGAATACAGGCGATTTGGCCGAGGGTAAAAAAGACTGGGGATTTGGGCCGCTAGAGTTCCAGCACCTCCGACCATTGCTGATCAGCGATCGTATCACTAGCCACAGTTCTAGCAACAGCAGGCTTGAGAATTTTGAGATCCAGCGGAGCTGATCAGAGATAATCCAAATGGTCTTCAATACCAAACCTCTGTGATGGGGGCGCTCGTTGCTCATAACCTTGGCGATGAGCACACAGTGAATTACCCATATACAATACTGGTAAATGAAGGCTCGTAGTTAGATCTGAGCTATTCTCAGGGTTTTTGTAAAGAACAGGTCCTGCAATGGATATATACCAGAGGTGAATGATCGCCTGATAGGATATATTGTATCATGGACCAGTATTTTTTGAACATGGTGTATTCATAATAGCGATATGCTATATCTGCTTCCAGTTCAGTCACCGATATAGAGTCACCCCAACCTTGGTTGGTCTTTAATGTATCATCTTGGTTCGGTGATTAGATATTTGGGATCAGCCGTCAATGCATTATCGAGCTATAGCCCCCTGTCAGAATGCCTTCATTGGGGATTGCACCTGATTATGTATTGGGTATTCCACCTGATGAGTTACTTATGCTACCAAATCGATTTTGGTTGGGGACCATTCACCCCCCCAACCGGGCTGTTTCAGGGTTGGCGCCTGACTTGTTCTTCACCCGAATACCCTGAGCTGATTTGGTAAGTTTTTCCATATTAGTAGAAAACTTTTTATTACTTGACTCTATTAGTTTAAATCGCTAATTTTTATTATTTGAATCTGAGTCAGTTTCAGATCCTACCAATACCTCATCCAGGTTTTTTACTTTATTGGCAAGAGTTTTCTCACCCTGCGAGGCCCCAGTCTCCCCTGCTAATTGAGGTTCACTGGGGAATATTCCCAACTCCGCTGTTCTTGGCATCAGCCCTTGCTCCTGGAAGGTTGTATTTATCATCTGGGTGTTGGTGGGCATCGATCCTAAGGAGTCAACCCCATCATTTGTACTATTCATTAGTGCTCCGTGACCCATCTCCACATTCGTTCATTTTGTAGTCATTCGTGTCACCAGTTCGTTACTTGGCACATACATAGTGGAATGCCCAGCCCCATTTCTAGTCATGTCAGGGCTTGGGCCAGTGGGAAGGTTGGCAGATGGTTTGTCCATCTCAATGACCTTGGTTTTATTATTAATAAAACTCACTATTGGTGCAGGCAAGTCATCCGTTTCTGTGCTGCGCACAGATGGGTGGCTTGCCTTCCCTATGCTTGGTTGATTAGCCTTTGTTCACTGTCTATAAAATTGCAGTGTGGTATGGCAGTTGGTTGCTCTCTCAGTTCTTGTTCAATTCACTTTTTGTTATAAAAAGTGATATTTGTGAGAGAGAGGGATTGAGCCAATTATGCTAGAGGAGGTATTTTTAAAATCAATTGGACTTTAGATTCAAAGTCTTGATTTAAATTAACTTACTAATTGGCCAAATGACCACTAACCACTTAACAAAACCATTATAAAATATCAAATCAAACAAATTTAAACTGCTTAGCTGTAACAATATAGCAAATACCATCGAAGTATATATAGGATTTTCACTTGTTACATATAAAACTTTTTATTTTACTATTAAAATAATATTTTTTAAAATTTATAAACCTTCTCAGGCATGCACACAATAACTCACCAAAGTTTCATCACAATTGGATGAATGGTATAGGAATGCATTCGGGACATACATACATACAGACAGACATTCATTTTTATATATATATATTACATATTAGCATTCCGTTCCCAAACTTTATAGAATACTTGTGCCAAGTTTGGTGATTTTTGGTTATTTGCTCGAGATAATGCATCTATATAAACAAATTAACATACTGATCCTTTTGTAAATAAAATTTAAGATTAATTCTTGTTGATACCCAGTTTAACACAGATTTGTTTGTGGGTAAAAGTTTACCAGATGATCCTAATCGATTCTTTTTTATAGTATTAGATGGCAATCGATAAAATTTAAGAATCAAATTATATTGAATCAATATAAAATTACCAACCACTCAGCCAAAACCAATTAAACCTATCATATTATCTAAAGCATCAACCATTTACCTGAAACCGTTGGCTATCGAATCAACCAAAATCCACCAACCACCACCCAGCTAAAACCAATTTATGAACTTTTATAACAACCAACAACCAAAAACCACCAACCACTTACCAAAACCAATTAACTTATCGAACTAACCAATCACTAACTGCTTATTAAAACCGTTAAGCTTATTAATCAACCCCAAAACCACCAACCGCTCACCAAAACCATTTAAAATCGAATCAACCGAATATCTAACTGCTCTGCCGTAACGTTATACGATTTCCATTAAAAACATATAAAATTTTCACTTGTTACATATAAAACTTTTTATTTTACTATGAAAAAAAAAATCCTTTCTTATTGCACATCTATAGTATCTAGTGAATATCTATGCAAAGTTTCATCTTTTTAGGCCTTGTCATTGTTGAGTTACAATGATGAGTGAGTGGGCTTTCGCTTTTATATATAGATTAAAAGTTGATTCGAAGCTATCGCTTCACCGATGCCGGAATTAAGTTTGTCCGGAGTTGTATTAGTCCCACAAGTATCCATCGCTTCCGAACCCATTTTGATATACCTACTAAATTAATGGGCAGATACTTGACCAATACTTACAAAAATAAAATGGGACCTAAGTTGGAGCATCCTCTATTTTTGAAGAAGATGATCATCCAAACTGGTCCAGTATTGTCAGAGTTATGCACGAACAAACATAGAAAAAAAGAAAAAAACATACATACAGGTCGAATTGATAACCTTCTCCTTTTTCAAAGTCGGTTAAAAATAATTTAGAATCATCTGGTAAGTTATAAACACCGTAGCGAAGCATGGATATTCCACTAGTAGTTAATAAATTAATAGTTACTCTTATAGTTGATCATCGTTATATCAGCGTCTACAGAAGTCCTGCCTAGACTACACATCTATAAAAACAATCTAGCTATAAACAAGAACTTATAGTAGAATATATAACAATTTTATTTATGTAAGTAAAGCTTCAGCTGTACTCTAGGTATATATAACAAATTAAAATTTATAATTGTGATCATCTAATAGAAATATTTGGCATTGCTAAGTATAAACAGTGTATGATTAGCTACAAGTAGGTATAAATTTGGATAAGTTACTAACTTTGGGTTAAAGCTTTAGACAAATTAAAATGCGCGCTTAGTCATTTTAGAAACCGTCAAAATTGGCAACTGGTGCTACCGAGTTAATGTTTTCGATACTTTCAGATAAAAATATCTGATTTTTTAATACTGGTGAGTAAAATTATCCGATTTTAATATTTGTATTTTAAATTTTACTTATGACATAAACAGTAACATAATGGAGTAGCTGATGTGGTTTAAAGGGGGTTCTCAGTAACGTTATGTTGAATTTTTATAAAAGGAAAATTCAAGTATAAGTTTGGGTGAATTTATTGATAGAGTAGAATAATTCTCAAATAATCAAAATTTCAAAAAGGTTGAAGTCGAGCAGTTAAAACAAATTTGTATCTTATGGGCTAACTGGGGCAGGCCGCTTCATACAACTTCCCAAATACTTTTGTTTGATCGTGTTCGGCCACAACAGGGGTTGTAAACGCATATCTGTATTCCTTTATAGATTCTTTAGGCCAGAATAAGTATGGCCTTTTATAAACCTCAACGGTGAGATCCAGGGTAACCATGATTGGGATGAACACGTCACCTGTGTTATTTCTCGCCAAAAATGGGCGTTTGCCGTCAATAAAGTAGGTCAAATTACGCTGATTTTTCCAACCAATAATCTTAGTCAAAAGCTCATAAGGCATCCCAGAATAAGAATGATAGTCTAAGATTTTAAGATCTTTTTCCGGATCTGTAACAAATGCCATCCTTTTCGCATTTGTTACAATTGGTAGGGGCACTCTGATAACTAGTGCTCATGGTGACCTTCTTCTTAGACAACAGATAACGTTCTCTTGTTAAAGCATCGGGAATCAAAGAGTCAGGCTCAATCGGCTCTGCATGAATAAACTTATAGTACTTGGAAGGATTAATCTCTTTGAATGGAAAGTCAGAGAATCTAAACCTTGGTTTTGCCAAGTTTGGAACTCTCTCGAATGGCAAAAGGCGAAGATTATCCTCAAGTTTCCCTTTGCCCAAGAAACTAATATCTTGTCTCTTTGGCGACAATGAGGCTAGAGTTTGTCCAAGGATAGCACTGAATAGAGCTATTTTCATCATGAAGCCAAATTTATCTCAAGCACTTATTTATACTCATAAGTTGAAGATTAATAATCCAATATTTTCAAGTCAATCTCTAATTTCTTAACTTAAGCGCAGGATATTTTAAACCCTTATCCAAAGCATGCCCTGCCAAATAGATATAATATTAAATTAGCATTAATTAAACTGTTTAAGTTTTATTGACTTGCATTCTGGCTGAAAGTTTCAAGGTATACACCAATCTATACTTTCAAGTCAATCGCTAATTTCTAAATTTGAGAGCATAATATTTTGAACTCACAGTCAAATCATAACCTGCAAATGTATACAGGATTACATTCGAACTAATTAAACTGTTTATATTTTATTATCATGCATTCTGACTGTGAGTTTCAGGCATGCATTAATCTATACTTTCAGATTGTATATCTAACTCTCAATGATGATATAGAGTTAAGGATTCCTCAAATAAGCTATGACAGGAGAACAATCAGCTCTACAAAAATCTTATAATTCATGCTCAGATAAAAATTAATCCTTGGTCTTTCAGTGCAATATGGCCTAATTCCTTAGATGCCCAGATCCTAATTAAATCATAACAAATTATAACATTAGAACCAATATATATGAAAAATCTATTCATTTAATGACCTTCATAAAGATATTTATACTAGCTTTATCCTTTTAAAAATGAAAAGTGAAGAATAAATATTATGCGAGATAGTTAATGATAAAAAAGATTTATGATAAAATAGTGCAACTGAAATATACCAACTTCAGCAGTTTCATGACAGTGCATAGATCTTATATAATCTTTTTATTAGATTTAGTTTCCTCTTTTTTATCTCACCTTTATCTTCATTTAAAAAAATGGTTAAAAAATGTTTTTTAATTTTAAAAATTTTATTATATTTTCAAACAATCCTTGATTTTCATCTACTAAATTAGCTAAAATTATTATTAAAATTATTTATTACATTATGTCATCAGATCAAATTGCTTATTATATGTCTATTGATCTAGTGTAAATTGTGGAGACTTCAATTTTAGTAACTTAAAATCTAAAACTTGTATATCTGCAAGTAGTTTCAAGATTGTATTACTCATGTTTACTGAGATCTTATAGATATATATAGAAATACTTAAACATTTATAAAAAACCATCTTGCTTCTAGCATCATTATTTTTTATCACTTAACTTAGCAAAATTAATATGGATAAGTACTGAGAACATTATTACAATACAATTTTAATATGCATCTAAAATCTATTTACAAATACTAGAAGTTATCTTTTTGGATATCTGGATAGCTGCTCCTATAGAAAAAATGACATAGGAAATAGTATCCAAACAGATTCTTTAACTGATTTTAACTTAAGGTAATCAGTACAAAAGTTCTCTTATAACCAGCTTAAACATTTTATAAACTTACTATATGTTATGTACCTAAATGATAACCCTAAAAAAAGCTCCAAAAAGCTTTATAATGTTAAATAGATGTTTCACTCAAATGACTTGATTGTCTAAATTTGAAAAAATATTTTCAACATGGAATGCAATTTTAATCATTTTCACATGTAGCTCAGTGCCAGTAAGATCAAAGTTTAACTAGCAACGTTTATAATTTACCAGAATAGACTAATGCAAGAAATGAGTTGCATTGCAATTGCACTATAAAATGTATAATAATCCTGAGACTTATGAAAGTAACCAGTCAACTTATGGCCAATACATATGTACAGTTGTGCAAGCAACCTGTGCTTCCCTGTAAAATTAATCTTTTCCAAATTAGATATTTCACATCCTCATTGTCTTGTCTTATTATTTACTATCTCCTATAGAAAATTTAATTTTATATAAATACAAGAACTTTATATATAACTAGAGTTTACCTGCAGCTTTGTTTGCATTCTTAAAAATTGCTACTATACTTCTAATTGGAATTCTATTTTGAATATAAAGATTTTATAGACTAGGATATTAGCTAAGAAATCTGCAAACTATAAAAATTATAATTAGTAATAGAAGCACCATGTTTTACTAGTTGTATCTTTTTTAGCTAGACTTCTAATTTTTTACCTATGATTATTAAAGATATGGGCATATAGTTTCTATCAATATTACTTAAACCCCCTAATTGACTTTATAGTTACAATCTGTAAAGGGTTAATAAGTAAAACTCAATTAATTATATATCTATTTTAATGTACCAAAACTTAATATATGATTTATAACTATTAAAGTTTTAATCTGCTTTAATAAAGCATTTTTCAAAGTATAACTATCAGTGATACCTATATCTAAGTTAATTTAGTTATCATAAAGCTATAAAGAAGATAGATAATATATTACATGTATTTTATCTACTGCCATTGAAAGTTTTTAATCTTTTATTTTATATAGCTAAAGGATTTAAAATGAAGATTAAGCTTTAAATTATATATAAGATTTAATAAATAAAGTGGGGGTATTCAGTTGGGTATCTGCTATAATCAGATACTTACATTTAGTGCAATATCAAGGGATCAGTATTATTTATAGTAAATTAATATATATCATATTTATTAGTAACTTACTGCCCCTCTTATTGGCTAAAGCACATTATATTAAATATCACCAAATAGAAAAACTGTAAAATTAAGTATTTTAAGTCATTAATCTTTTTAAGTAAGATATCTAATTTATGTTTAAAGCTTTAGTGAATTATTTATCATTATCACACCAGTTAAATTATACAAAGTTATATTAAAATAAGTTAAGTAGCTTATGAGATTACTGTGGACAAATTAAGATCCCCCTAGATCTTTCTTTATATTGATAGTTTTTATATACTGATAAAAGTGATAGATAGGTAATTTAGTATATCAATGGTAGGGTAAAATATAGTTAATCTAATACATAGATAGACAGCTAATATATGGCTAATCAACATATAGACAAATGGTCAAATATTGACACCTGATTCCAATTTTGTGGAAGTCTAAATAAGTGAAAGACAAATAAGATTTTAATTTTGGTTAATACTCATTTGAAGCTGATTTAAGCTTTTCAATATCACTTTGAACACGGGTTTAAATTGAGGTTAAACATATTAGTTCACAGAAAGAGTTTATAATTACTTTATTTCTTTTCACCTTATTGAGTTTTTTATTATGATTTGAAGGCTGGTTTTTTCAAAGCTACACAATTATTAGTCATTATAGATCTAATGGAATCTTCTGAAAGACTTTGGACTCCAGGGAAATCTCTTAATAAATAGATGTCATAATCAAGGAAAATGTCTGTTAATTTGAGTAGGCATGCTTAATAGACTGAGCTAGACAATCTCTAATAAAACTAGGCAAAAGTTGAGGAGGAAAATAAATATAACTTTATTGGGTAACATTTGGATATATATAATTTTGGTAGAAGTTTGGGATCATGTAGGGTAAACTTTGGTAAAAGTTTGGGATTGTGTAGAGTACAGTGTTTTCTGAATGGCACAATCTTATCTAAATGATGCAGTGTAATGTAGAGTTTTCCAGTGGACACAATTTTTCCTGTTTGATGCAGTTAAATTGGGAGATTTCCAAATGGTAAGATCTATCTCCAGACAATCTGGCAGATTTAGGAGGGATTTGGAATTTTAGTTGCTCATTAGGAGTTCATTGTTCATAGCAGTTTTGGTAGCTTCTGAAGCAGTGGAACTCCATTGTTCAAGTTGCAGATTTCTCACATTCAAACTTCTTCTAATCTAGTGTAAATTTCATCATTACCAACAGTGCCCCACTCAAAACCTTACTGAGGAGGGACATAGATTCAGAGAAAGCTAGCATGAACTCAATTCACAATAAAGCCTAATTTGAGTGAGGTGATTTAGTATTCTGGTCCTTGATGATAGATCACTTAATAAGGTTCTAACCATAGCATATCAAGTTTGTGAATCTGGCCCCCTGGCCAATGATGGTAGAACAGGACCAGATAACCTTGCTGGTATTCATGTAAAAAAAGTTTGTAGCATTGCTTCAATATGCTTTTCTTTTGCTTATGGTCATCATAGACTTGGTGGCTAAAGCTTGTAATCAAAATAACACATCTACCAGCCTGTAAATTGGTAGCCCAGCTGTTTCTAGCTAAGAGGTCATTAATATGGGCTGAACACTCAAGGGTAAGATTGGCTCTTGTCCATATTTATCTCAAAAAAGAGACATCTGGATAAATCAATGGTAGCTCACATGATATGCCAACAGAGCCACCAGAATATTCATTCACCTAGATAGTTCAGATTGCCTTCTTGTGGAGGATGGAGATTAAAGTCCTAATATCCCATTTCACTGCTCCATTGGTAGCAGGATGATAAAGAGAAGTGAAGGAGTGATAATTGCCCATCAAAGTATTAAGATTAGAATTTACTTCAGATACAAAATTTGTTCATTATCAGATAACAGTACCTTTAGGCTACTGTGGTGGGCAAATAACTGTTTAAGTAAGAAGGAAGCGGTCACTTTTGGAAGTGGGTGAGACTGTCAGGGACTGGAATATCTTTAACCCAGTCTGGCATAGAAACTTATGAACTTGCCATGCCTGAGCTAAGAGTCCAGTATAACAAGAAAAGGATGCAGATAAAAAATATAAAAGCTGTAAATAAAGGTTTGTTGGGCTCTAATATAGGTTGTAGAGCTTCAGCCAGACCAATCCCTGTTAGGGCCAAGATACCAGTGACAGTGGATAATTGTGAAATTGAGTTAGAGGAAATATTTGGATTTTCAGAGTTATTTAATTGATATATGCTTGATAATAAAGATCCTTGTACTTTACTAAGGATCAAAAGCAAGTAAATCAATTAAGTATTTAGAAGCATATTAACTTTATTGACTGCAAGGAATGGTTTTAGAAATATTCAGCTTATATTCACTTTTCAGACTAATTGAACTAGCTTTAGGGCTTACTTAATTCTTATCTAGCTTTAGATTCTTTAGGCTCTTTCTGTCTTAGATAACCAAAGCTTAGACTAGTAGTCAACTGCCTAGTTAGGACTACTAAGACCTGGCCCCAGGTGTTCCAATGTTTGATTCAAATTTGATAGGCTTGAATCAACTCGTCTGACTTGTTATTCATTCTGCTATGTGACTTTGCTATCATCTTTAATTGTTTAAGCTGATTACATATGTCATATATTCTATCAATAAGAACTGATATATCAGGGATATCTTTCATGTCAGGATTTGCCCTGACATTATCCCCCACCAAGGCTGAAGCCATCTGCAATTTTCTTTTTTTCCAACCTTAAAGTAGATTCTTTGCATTTTAAGGTTTTCCTCTGGTTCCCAAGTACTTTCTTCAACAGGATACCCTACCCATTTTACCAGGTACTGAATCTTAAGGGATTGGTGAAATACATTGTGGATTTTCCATTCCTTGGGTAATGCTATTTGATATGCTACCTTACCTATAATTCTCTCTACCGTAAAAGGTCCTATGCGTTGGTGTGCTAATTTGCGTGATGGAACACTTATAGGTACATTTCTTGCATCTAGGTAAACTTCATCTCCAATTTCTAGGATCTTTCCAGGTACTCTTTTCTTATCAGCAAAATCCTTATATGTCCTGATTGCTCTTTTTAGATTTGCAATGCATAAGGCATGAGTTTGTTGAATATCTTTAATAAAGTCTCTACCTGATGGGTTTTCTGAGATTTCAGTGAAGTTGGGTCCCCAATTCACATCATAACCATAATTTGCCTTAAAGGGTGACATACCTATAGAAGCATGGTCCAAGTTATTATAGCAGAACTGGGCCATTGTTAGAAGCTCTTCCCAATTATTTTGTTCAGAATTCACATAGCATCTTAGATACTGCTCTAATACTTGATTTACGCGTTCTGTCTGTCCATCAGTTTGAGGATGATATGAAGTGGATAGACATCTTTTAATACCTAGGTCCTTCATTACTTGATTCCAAAAAATTCAATGTAAACTGAGCGCCACGGTCTGTTATCACTTCTTTGGGAATGACGTGTAAAAGAAATACATTTTTTATAAATAGTTGGGCTGTTTTCTTAGCTGTTACAGATGTTTTAGTAGATATAAAGTGAGCCATCTTTGTAAATTTATCAACGACTACTAAAATCACATTGTAACCATTTAAATTTGGTAACTCAACTATAAAATCCAAGGAAACTGATTCCCATGGTTTTGTTGCCATACTTAGGGGTTCAACAGGTCTCACAACCAGCTAGGTACTTGATCACATCTTTTATCAAACCAGGCCAACGGTAAGTTCTCTGAATAAGTGAAAGCATTTTATTTCTTCCAGGGTGACCTGTCATGCTTGTGTCATGGTATTCACGTAATATAGTTAGCTGTTGAGGACCTTCAGGTATATAGAACACTGTTTTCAAAATAGAAGATATCCTTTAAGTGAATAACCCTTTTGGTACAAAATGCTATTGTTGTTATTCTTTAAATCAGATATGATTTTCTGGAAAAAAGTGTCTTTTTCCTGGGCTTTGATCAATTTGTCCTCCCATTTTACTAGGACAAGGTGAGAAAGTTGATCTGATTTTCTGTCTGTTTTTAGTAAAACTTGAGTATTGTAGTCTTCTATCTCCCCTTCATCTGGGATAAGATCTGATCTTCTACTTAAAGCATCTGGGACTACATTAATTTTTCCTGGTTTATAACCAATTTTTAGATCATAGTCAGCTAAAGTGAGAGCCCATCTGGCTTGATGTTAATTTTAGTTGCCAAGGAGAGAAGAAGTAAGTTAAGTTTTTATGATCAGTCAGAATAGTAACTGGATGTTTAGCCCCACATAGGTATCTTTTCCAATGCTTCAAGGTCTAAAAAATGGCTAACATCTCTTTATCATAAATGGGGTAATTACATTCAGCTGGGATAAACTTCTTTGAGTAGTAGGCTATAGGGTGAAGCCTAATATTACCCCCCTCCTGTAGTAAAACACCTCCAAGTGCAAATCCAGAGGCATCAGTTTCAACCACAAATGGCCTCTCATAGTCTGGCATTGCTAAAACTGGTGCTGAAGTATACGCTTTCTCTAAGTCATTAAAGGATCTTTCTGCTTTTGATGACCATTAGAAATTTACATTATCAGAGGTGAGTTGCGTTAAAGGTAATGCAATTGTTGAAAACTTTTTGATAAAATCTCTGCAAAAGTTTGCTAATCCTAAGAAGCTTCTCACCTTCTTTCTGCTAGTTGGTGTAGGCCAAGAAGTGATAGCATCAACTTTACTTGGTGCCATTGTAAACCCATTCTTGCCTACAACATAACCAAGGAATTCTACTTCTTCTTGTGCAAACTCACATTTTGATAATTTAACTTGCAAATTAAATTTTTTGAAATTCTCAAATACTAGTTGAAGATGATTGAGATGATCCTCTTTGGACTTACTGTATACTAAGATATCATCTAGGTAAGCAACACAAAATTGATCCATGTAGCCTCCTAGTACAGTATTGATCATTTGTTGGAATGTGCTAGGTGCGTTGCATAAACCAAATGGCATTACAAGATATTCATACAGGCCAAATCTTGTTTTAAAGGCAGTTTTCCACTCATCTCCTTCTTTGATTCGGATTTGATTAAATGCATCTCTAAGATCATTTTTTGAAAATATTGTTGCCCCAGAAAATTGGTCGCTGAGGTGATCTGCATCAGGTAAGGGATACCTGTTTTTTATTGTGATATCATTAAGCTTCTGGTAATTGACACATGGATGTAAACCTCCATCTTTCTTACTCACAAATAAAAGTGGTGATGAGCATGGAGATCGTGAAACTCTGATAAAACCTTTGCTTAGCATGGTATCTAAGTATTCTTGCAAAGCTTTTTGTTCCCGTTTATTACAGCTGTAGATTGGGCCATGAGTAGGCTGTTTACCTGGAACCAAGTCTATTGCATGATCAAATAGGCTATGCTGGGGTAGTTGATTGGCTTCCTCTTTGCTGAAAACTGAAGCCCATTGCCTTAAATACTTAGGAATAGTTGCTTTACAGGCCTCCAACTCTGTAGTTGGAGTATCATCAATTAACAGCCCAGAGCATCTTGCTTTAAGCAAAGGCCAAGTTTCCTTTTTCCCATTAAAGCTAACAACAATGGCATGATTCTCATACTGGTACTGAAGTTTTATCTGAAATGTCCAGTTATATCCAAGTATTACTGGTTGAGTAGTTTCCTTAAGCACCCAGAACTCAACATCTGAGGTATAGGAACCAATATGAAGCCTAATGGGCTGATCAGAATGATAGGTGTTGATAATCTCCCCATTCCTAAGAGTTACATCAAGCGATTCAATTCCTTTTGTACATTTTAATCTTTCTAGTAATTTCTCAGAAATGAAATTTCTAGATGCGCCTGTATCTATTAAAGCCTCTGTATATTCTTTATATTCATCATGGCTTAGAGCTACATATAAAATAGGATAAGGCTGAACATTGTTCTTTAATGAAGATTTAGCAGAAACTGTTTTTCTGAGCATTCATTTGCATAATGACCAGGCTTGTGGCAATTATAACATAACTTTTCTTTGGTCCAACGTTGTTGATAGTTAGTTCTGATGAGTTTCTTTTCCTTATATTTGTTTGAATTAGTAGGTGCTTCAATCATCAGATTTGTTGTGGTCTCAATTAAATCCTGAAGAGGCATAGTGATTGGATGATGTCTAACCAATTCTGTCCAAAAGTCACTTAAGCCTTGGCAAAAGAGAAGTGAACCCATCTCAGAATCTAAATCAGCTTTATGAAACGCATCAAATTTTTTTTGTATAATCCTCCATAGCTTGATCTTCCTGTCTTAGCTTCAGTAGAGCTATACGTGCTTGTAATCTTGATCCAGCTGGTGTTGCAGCAGCTAAAATTCGACTTTTAAAAGACTCATAATCAGTGCATAGACTTTCATCTTCTTCAAGAGCCTTTACAAACCAACTAAGTGCATCCCCAGTGAGTTGGGAACCTATTGCCATCACTTTGCATGCATCATTGTGATAAGTGTTGGGGTAGATTTTGAATTGTGCACTTAATAAAGCCAGTCCTTTCTTTATAGTTGAGAGTGTCAACTTTTCAGAAAAGTTTACTGTGGAACTAAAGGGAATAGTATGATTAGCTACTGTCAAAGTCTGCACTTGGCTGGGTCTTTCTGAGTTCCTTGATAGATTATCTGATTGAGACTCAGAAAAATTTAAGCGCGCCTTAATTTTACTATAGGCCTTTAACAATATATATACAGTTATTGCGCTAGTAGCATAAGGAAAAGGTGGTGATATTTGTTTGATTGGCAGTCAATTTGTCAGGGACTGGAATATCTCTAACCCATTCTGGCATAGCAACTCATGAACTTGCCATGCCTGAGCTAAGAGTCCAGTATAACAAGAAAAGGATGCGGATAAAAAAATATAAAAGCTGTGAATAAAGGTCTTTTGGGCCTTATATAGGTTGTAGAGCTTCAGCTAGAACAACCCCTGTAGGGCCAAGATACCAGTGACAGTGGGTAATTGTGAAATTGAGTTAGAGGGAATATTTGGATTTTCAGAGTTATTTAATTGATATGTGCTTGATAATAAAGATCCTTGTACTTTACTAAGGATTAAAAGCAAGTAAATCAAGTAAGTATTTAGAAGCATCTTAACTTTATTGACTGCAAGGAATGATTTTAGAAATATTCAGAATATATTCACTTTTCAGACTAATTGAACTAGCTTTAGGACTTACTTGATTCTTATCTAGCTTTAGATTCTTTAGGCTCTTTCTGTCTTAGATAACCAAAGCTTAGACTAGTAGTCAACTGCCTAGTTAGGACTACTAAGACCTGGCCCCAGGTGTTCCAATGTTTGATTCAAATTTGATAGGCTTGAATCGACTCATCTGACTTGTTATTTGTCTGCTATGTGACCTTGTTATCATCTTTAATTGTTTAAGCTGATTACATATGTCATATATTCTATCAATAAGAACTGTTATATCAGGGATATCTTTCATGTCAGGATTTGCCCTGACAGAGACAACTGAGATGTCCTCAACCTATTTCCTGAGGTGAAGGACTGCTAGTATGTTGTACAAAAGGCTGTAGATTGCTGTAGGTAGCGGACCAATAATGTCAATGCTGATGGTACAAATGGGTAGTAGGACCCATGATCTAGTGTTGATAAGTCATATTAGGAAGTGTTAAAATCTAGAAGCTGAACTCTTTCAGGATTGTAGCTCGCTTCAGCTCCCTTGTTTAACTGCACAGGTTCCTTGTATATGCGTTGTATAAATTGTTGATAAGTAATTATTAAGGACAGTAATAGTATGAAGACTATTACTCTAGTTTAATTTCTTATAGCCAAGATGATTATTAGGTTCAACGCTAAACTGGTGCTGGTCCCAATATCTGGATGTTCTTATGTAATGGTAGGGAACTTATCCCTCTTCCATCTGGTAGAGCTTAACCTAGTACTAGTTTCTGAGTTTCAAGTCTTCTCTTCACGCAGAGTCTGCAAAGATAGAAATAAAATAGACAAAAGATATCTTATTCTTTAAACTTAAATTTCAAGAATAAAATATAAAAGTCTAAATTATTAAAGTAATTGAACTTTTCTTATATGTATCATTCTGCTTTAAATTAGAAAAATGCAAGGGAATTTATAAGAGAATTTGGCGCCCAACTCTTCTGTTGGTGACCCAGCTGGAAAAGGCAGCCATTGCTAATGAGTTACCCTTCAGAATCGCTTTAAATGATGGTATTCCTCAGCAGTTTAGTCAGATTTCGCCGTTGACTATCAATGTGCCCTCTTATGGGTTGAAACAAAGAAAGTGTTTCAACGCTTTTTCTCAATCCCAGAGTGTCACATTATTAGGTTAACCTGGTTAGGTAATGAACCTTTTACCCTTAAATAGCTTGTGGCAATCTCTAAAAGGTTAAATTGCACTTTGCTTATCACAGGCATCTTCAAATTGCTTAGCAACTCATAACCCCTTAGTCAATCGGTGACAAAAACTGATCAACTGCTATAAGTTAATTAACTTATTAATAATAAAATTGCCAACCTAATCACTTGTTTATTGTCAGGGATAATAACCTATAAAACAATAGCGATCTATCAGACCAAAATTTGTCAATTTACTAGATATTCTCAGGAATAATTATATAAACAATAGTTATTATAGGTAATTGATAGCTTCCACATACACTAGTGGGGTTCATCCCCTATTGGACAAGCAGATTTATTATAATTGATTAAGCTGGTTAGTGTGGGCTTATCAAAATTTCAACACATTTCCCATTTTACCAGCTTATACAGCGATGAAGATTTTCCAGAAGCATATTCTGCTTTGGTCCTGACTGAGTCTTCCAGCATAGTTTAAAATTGGAGTTCTCTTAGTCTATCTCCTTTTTCTTTTCTTGATGCATCTCTGGTTAATCCTTCTTCTTAGCATAATTCCTTTCTATATCTTCTCACTGCCACCTCTTCAGAGCGCGGTTCCCATGACTTCATATTGTTCCGTCCTAGCTCAGGTACTATTGTCAATAAAAATTCTGTAAGGTCAATATTCCCCAGGCCAGATTTATATGACAATTTTTTAAAGGATCTTCTTGAATGGCTTCCACAATTTCTTGGTCCCTGTATTCCTCAGGTTGGGCTTCATTTCCTAGGGCCTCTTTCAAGAGGATCCAGTCATAAGATATCCTGATCCTGTCAATATGCTTGTTAATTCCACCGCCTCAGGACTACTAGTGGTGGACTCAGTTTCAACCCAAGTTGATCCAACTGATAGCATAAGTGAACATCACCAGGTGGTTTTGATAGTGACTAAAATTGACATTTAATATATTTTTTTTATATTTTTATTTTTTTAGATATTTTCTTTAATGATTTTTATCTTGTATCATTTTTTGTATTTTTTCTTGTTATTTTTTCTCTTTTTTGCAATGAGACTTAAGCTATAAGTAGTTTCAGAGGTCCATCTTTTCTTTTCCCTACTCTGGTTCAGAGGTTCATTTTTTGAACTTAACTAGCTATCATGGTTCAGAAGTCTGTTTTTTTGGACTTGACCAACATACCAGAACTAAACCTATGGTTAGTAGGTTCAGTGGTCCCTCAGGAACATTGCAATTTTTATTCCCCTTGTTACAATAATTTAGATATTTCATATGGACCAGGTTCACTATATGACCATCCGTGATGTTCTTAATTGTATAGGCTTTAGTGCTGACTTGGCAATAACCTCAAATGGACACAACCACAAAGCATTCAGCTTGTTTCTTCTTCCAAAATCATAGGTGTCGCAATAGGCTATCCTATCCACCACTTAGTACTCTTGTATTGCTGGTCAGTTCTTGCCATCCATCATCTTTGCTTTGATTCTTTTTTTCAATGTTTTATGACTTCCTGTTATTGCAGTTTATCATAACACTTGCCAGTTGGTTCAGGTATTGACCTACACTCAACCCAAAGCTTATTATATGGTAGAATATAAAATTGGTGGTAATGTTGCCCTTTGTCCATATAATATTTCTAATTTTGTTTTCCCTGTCACCATATGATGACTGATTTTTTAGGCGAAGGTAATTACTCTCAAATCAGTTCCCTAAGTGAAAGTTTTGCAGCGACCAATTTTATCAGCATCTCAGCTAGCGTTCCATTAATTCATTATACCATTTCATTTTTCCATGTCTAGTATGTAATGGATACCACTCCGTGGATCCCCATCAGTTCATTCAGTCTTGGGATCACATATGATGGGAAATTGGTTCCACTATTGCTTAATAAAACTTAAGGGCATTTTTGCTACTACACCACTTGGTCCAGGATTAATCTCGCCATGCTTGCAGCATCCACTTTGCTCAAGATTTTGTTTCTACTCATCTAGTCAGATGGACTATTGCCACTATGATGTACTTTGCTCCCCAGTATTGACACTCAGGGTTCCCATCATGTCTATTGATGCCATGTGTCATGAAAACCCAGGGTGCACTAGCTGGTATCCTGTTATATTCTTATGTGCTTGTGGAGGTGACATTCCATGCAACAGGCCAGATAGACTGCGACAAGATAGTTGATCAATTCCCAGTAATGATGCTGGCAAATATGGTTCATGGTTTTTCTTAGGCCACCATGGCTGATGACTTTGTGTGTGGCTTGGATAATTTCTCCTTACACTGACAGTTTTTAAAAAAAATCATTTTCTACTATCATTTTGTATAATTGTCCATTCTTCACTTTGTTGTTTTCCATCACTTTTTTTAGCACATCTTGAGATTCCTGGGGCTTATCCCCTATATTGCCTTCAATAATCTTCTGGAATAACTCATCAACTGGATGTTAGACAACTTGGATGGTAGGCAGTCTCAATAATCCATAAGCATTTTGGTGTGCTGCTCCTGATTGGTGTATTATCTCAAAACTATAGGCTTGTAGTATTAAACCCCATTGGGACAGTTAGTCATCTGATTCCTTCAGGTTATGGAGCCAGCATAGAGATTAGTGGTTTGTAACCACTCTAAAAATGTCTTGGGGATATACACTCATAATTGATTGCATGTATAAATCACTGCAAGGCATTTGCTCTACATCATGGTTGGTTTCTTTCTGCTGGCGTCAGTGTTCTGCTCACAAAGGCCACTAAACTCTCTTCCCCATCGTCATCCACTTAAATTAAAATGGCGCCAATTCCTACTAACAAGGGCATCTGTCTGAATGACAAATTCTCGATTATAATTTAAGTATTTTAAGACAGGATTAGCCATCAATTATTGGCATAATCCACCAAATGATTCTTGGGCCTCATAGTTTCAAATAAATCCATTTTTATGGATCCTTTAATAGGTTGAATAATGGCTCAGCAATTTTGTTGAAATCCTCAATGAATCAGCAATAGTAGCTGATTTTACAAATAATCCTTGTATATCCTGATACTCTTTGGGATTGACATCCATTCAATAGCTGTAATCTTCTGTGGTTGAGGTTGCAGTACACTGGAACTTATCACAAACACTAAATACTCAAGCTCTTTCTTGATGGAATGACATTTCTTCAGCATGATCTCCAAGTTTGCCATCACCAGGCATTTGAACACTTCTTCTAAGTGCTCCAGGTGATCCGTGAAGGTCCTGTTGAATACATTGATATCATCAAAGTATACTAAATGCAGACAACTAAACATCACTGAGGATAGATACATTGCTCTCTGGGATTTTGTCAGCATGTTTCACAATCCCTGAGCATACTGGTTGGCTGATATAATCACTGTGTAGTAATTATTGCACATTTTTATTAGTCTTTCTTTGGCATATCAATTTTCCAATATACTGAAATCAAGAGATCAACCAGAAAGTACTTATCATACCTTAGGCGATTGAGCACGTTGTCAATCCTCAGCAGCAGATAAGAATCTCTTCTTAGTGATTTTATTTGTTTGGTGATATTGATCAATACTCAAATTGATCCATCCTTTTTCTTCACAATTAGGACTAGACTCACCCAAGGACTCAATAATGGAATGACAAGCCCACGTTCTAGTAACTTGTTGATTTCTTTACTAACCACGGCTTCAGCAGCTCTATACTGGTGGACAGGTCTCATCCTTATTGGCGAATATTCCCAGTGTGACCTTATAGATCACGTTTTTTGCGCATCAAAAGTCATGGTCATCCTGGGAAAATATCACCTGGTATTTCTTAAATAATTGGAGCACATCTTCTTGACGTCACTCTGATATTTCAGCCAGCTGCTTCTGATAGACCAAAACGTTGACACTTTTGGAAGCATCTGCCAGTAATTACATCTTGGTTAACATTCTAAAGTCAGGGAATTTGGTGATTTCTGATCAGGATTAAATACATAAATGCGATGACTTGATTTTTCTCTCTTCATTAGTTTTTTCTCCCAGATTAGACAGTAACACACTTATTTTTCCATATCCTGACATATAAAATCTCTGGCGCTACCCATGGCTCAGTTCTCAGTTTTATGTCATAGGCTGATGACCACTTTATATAATTGCTCATGGATTTTAAGTATTAACCCTTTATTAACAATTATTTGTGTTCTCAGTGGAACGGTGTTTGTCATTTTCATCCTCATGGATGTCCAACGATTTTTCAGGATTCTATTTGGCATTTCCTTCCATTTTTGTCCAACTAACCTGAATGTATGGGAATGATACTATCATTGTAAATCAAATTTAGAAAATTGTTTCTCCTTGTCAGTGGCGATTCTCCTTTCTACTGATATCCCAAGGGTAGGGTTTGCCATTAATTGTCAAGGTATTCTCCTCAAAATAATATTTTACACCTTACTTTCTCAAGAATTTCGTCCCAATAAGTATGTTGTAATTTTAATTAGCCAACACTATGGTGGGAGCTGATACCACAAGTGATCCAAACAAAAGTGGCAGCATACTAGGCTCTACGGGATATCATGGCATCTGGTCTAGTGGTTCCTTATTCCTTCCAGTGCTCTAGATCTGGCGAATTCTTCATTCAAATCACCAATTTGGTCAAAATGATGTTGATGAGCGCTCCCATGTTGATTATCCTCTGCTTTCTTACTCAGTTGACTATAATATCCACATATGTACACTCAGTATATTGTAATAAAGTGTTTTCTGAGTGAATAGTGACATTATTTACAAAATCAAGAGTATTTTTTTATTAGTGTGGATGAATAAGGGAAGATATTTTGATTGTGCTAATAAAGAGATACATTTGCCTCATCTAGTCTCATCTTGAGCAATTTTTCCATGCTTTATGCATATCTAATCATTTCCACTAGCTGACAAGTGTATGGCAAGCAACTTTTCTCATGATTTTGGGTTCATCCCCATCACTTTTGCTCAGGTAATGCCATTTTTGTCTAAATCAACAACCTGATAGAGTGGGTCAGGTATTAACATTAAAAATAAATTAAAGATATCTATATCATCTTTCATTATATCAGGAGGAAAAGGCTTGACAGCAGTGCCAGATTGTTCCTTATCTAGACTGCAGGTCCTTTTCCCAACTCTGGATGATTTTTTTCTCTTTGGCCTGGGCTAAGATAACTTGATCCTTAAGCTTCTTGCTCCAAAAATGAACTGCAAAATGTACAGGTTTCTCAAATTGGTGACTGTAATGTACAGAAAATACCAGTTTCTGACCGCCTATATTAGATGTTTCTTTGGCGCAACAACAAGCAACCAAAGCAGCCTAACTGAGTAGGGAGAGGTTTGGGGCACCAACAGCGCCAAACATTGCCTACTCCAAGTTGGTTAAGCGTAGTCCTCTGGGTTGGTTCAACCCAGCCACACAAAAGCTCCTCAAAACTGGACACCCAAAAAGACCAACAGGTAAGCGAGGTATGCAAACCCTGAACCAACCTTTATTTTTTTCAGGAGATATAAAGGGCCCACCAATAAGAGATCATCTGGGGAGCAAGCAACAATGCTCCCCAGGAAGGGAATGATATGGTTAAAAATTCTAAAAGTGAGCTTTGGAATTGGCAGGTGTGCCTTATAAAGGCTGCCCTTTGGGGGCCTCACCTAAATCATTGATTAGGCTTGTATGAGCCTAAACTACAATTTATGTGAGGCACAATCCAGCACCCAAAATGACCGAGACAAAAGTATTTTTAAAGCGATTTGATTCAGATTTGGAAAATCCAAATCCAAGTCAAAATGCAATGATTGAGATGAGATTGATCATTACAGTGGCAGCAGGTTTGAGTCTTGTCTTCTCATTTATGTCCTTTGGGGCTGTTTATTATTATGACTTGACTCTTCTGCTTTTAACAGGTTTGTCAAGATTTCATTGTATCTTGATTTTTAACAGAAATGCCCTTAAAAGTTCTATCAGGGGCTTCAAAAGTTGCTCCTAGCACCTTTAGATGATTCACTATCTGTGGTGTGGACATCTGGGTCACAAGTGCTGAAGCCATTGTACAATGCAATTCTCAGTAGGGCCAAAGTGCCGTTTGCATTGCAATTTGTACATCGCAATTTGTGCATCAAAATTTGATAGTACTTTTTCCCCATCCAGAGTTTGTGATTCCTGGTAGAATTGGTCAGCAAAAGCTGCTAGAACCTCATCCTTTTAAAATTGAATGACCATAATTTCTGCTTGTGATTGGATATCCATGGAGGGCTTTTGAACTCTATCATAATGGCTTCTTTGGCTTCATTATATGTCCACTTTCTTTGTTAAGATGGGGCTAGACCAAATTCTGGAAATTGGTATTCAGAAAGTTCATTGCTGTCACTTCCTTTTGTTGGTCAATAAATCCAAACATTGTCATTTCAAATAGCCATAAAAACGATGGTGCGTTGTCCCAGTGAAATGTGGAAATTTTGGGTACTCCAAAAGTCATATGTGGCTCCATTGGCAGGGGATCCATGCTTACAACTCAATTAACCATAGGAGTAACTTTGGGAGTCATCTCTGAAATTGCAGCAAATGACCCAAGCATATTTCAAGGTGTTGATCTTCATGACTGGAGTTTCATGTTTATTGCTATCAGCTACGTCCGCCTCCATTTGAGCACAATCACACCTGAGATTTTCTAGCTCCTCTATGAACTTCAACATGCGCTCCATATCTTTGTTAATCTGGCGTAATCATCGCCTATCCACTTCTTTCTCTGCCTTCAAAAATACTTTAATTCTCCCTCCTCCTTCTTCAAGGAGGTAATCTTTCCATAGAGATCATTGTTGACTTTTCCAACTTGCTCAACCTCTTCCTTGATTTTCATCACCATTTCCTCCAAAGTATTTATCAGCCTGTGACGTCAAGTTTAGTGCGTTCTTATTGATGGTCTTTATTTCTGTTCAAAGCTTCCTCAGTTTGTTTTAATAGACATGTTTGATATGGTCTTCTATTAAATCTGGCTTGGTTTTCAACTACCCCTGTAGTGAGCAACAAATGTTAAAATCTGGGGCTGTATACTCTTTCAGGATTGTAGCTCGCTTCAGCATCCTTGTTTAGTTGCATAGGTTCCTTTTATATGCGTTATATAAATTGTTGATAACTAATAGGTATATGTAGTGATAGTATGAAGACTATTACTCTGGTTGGATTTTTTTATAGCCAAGATGATTATTAAATACAACGCTAAACTGGTGCTTGTTCCAATATTTAGATGTTCTTCTGTTCTGGTAGTGAACTTCTACCTCTTGCTTCTAGTAGAACTTAATCTAGTACTAGTTTCAGAGGTTCAGGTCTTCTCTTCACGCAGAGTCCACAGTAAAAAGCTTTAAAATAGACAAAGGATTACTTATTTTTCCAACTCAAGTCTCAAGAGTAAAATATGATAGTATTAATTTTAAAGTAATTGAACTTTTCTTATCTGTATCTATCTGCTTTATCACAAAAAATGCAAGGGTATTTATAAGGAAATTTGGCGCCCAACTCTTCTGTTGGCGCCCCATTTGTAAATGGCAGCTGTCGCTGATGAGCTACCCTTCAGGGTAGCTCCAAACAATGATCTTCCTCATCAGTTTAGTCAGTTTCCGCAGCTGTCCATCAATGTGACCTTTTCTTGGTTGAAACAAAGAATTTTTCCCAAAACCTTCTCTCAACCTCAGCGTGTCACATAGATTAGGTTAACAACCTCTTAGGTAATGGAACTTTTAGGTATAAACTGCAGGTTGCAATCCCTAAGAGGTTAACTCGCAGGTTACTTATAAAAGCATCTTTAATCACCTAGCAACTCATAAACCCCTTAATCAGTTGGTGACAAAACCCAATTGACTTCTACACGTTAATTATATTATCATTATTAAATTTTAACCTAATCACTTGGTTATTATTGGGGTTCAACTCTGATGAAACATTAGCAATCTGGTGGATCAAAACCTGGTGAATTAATTTTTTATTCGCTAGGAATATTTCTCCAATCAATAGTTATTGTAGGTAATTGATATCTCCCACATCTACTAGCGGGGTTCATCCCCTAGTGGACAAACAGTTAAATTATAATAAATTATGCTGGTTAATTTGGGCATATCAAAATCCCAACAGAAGGTTTCTGCCTAGCACAAATAAGTTAAGAATTGATGATTTCCTGGACAGACTTATTTTTTCTTCCCAATAATATTGCTCTTGAAGCTACTTATATAGCCTTCTTATAAACCCATGGCCTACCGTAGAATGGGCCTCCAGGACAATTTTGGCTCTTGCTGACAGTTAGAAACAAGACAGCTAGGAGGTTCTGACCTGTTTATACAATAATCTATCCTCATCAGAGTTTTCTCAGGCATCTTCTCCAATTACTGCTGAATTGCAGAAGACTCAAAGTTCCATTCCCCAGGTTCTCATTATGTTCATAGATTTGATCTTCCTTGTAGACATAGAGAGTCAATATGGGTAGTGTGACAATCAATCAGCATTTTAATGTATCATTCCAGTGTGATGAACAATAAAAAGCAACACTCTGGAGTTTAAACCTTCAGTGGGCAAGCCATCCACATTATTTTTCATCTTTTGAAGCCACCATAGAGAAGCATGATCTGTAACCATTATAAAATGATTCCCCACTTTTCTTTCCGCTCAATCTCACTTTGAGAAAAATTTATAAGAAAAAAGCGTTTATTGTACCACTTCCATCTGGCCATGCCCATTTTCCAAAAAGATGTCCGCAGATCACCGCCTGCTGCTCCAATGTGGGGTAGCGGTGCTCCACCACCTAGCGTTTTCCACCATGTGGACAAACACATTTGCATGGGGTTATATAGCACACCATATCCTTTCAGCCGTTTTGTCCCCATGGGACTTAGCGCTCCACCTGGCGCTCATCCACCCTTCTTGACCCTATCCTATCACCCTCCCTCGCTCCCCAAATATCTGATTTTGCCTATGAGTTGACTAAGGGCATTTGTTCCCATATTCCAACAGGGCAATTATTGAAGTAACCACTGCTGCATTTGCACCAGCTGGCTTTATCAAATTCCCCCATTTAAGGGCTACTTTGTCATAGGCTTCAAGATGGAGGAGGTCGCTGCAGCAGCAGCTTCTACTCCCCTAGTTTACAAAAACACTCTCATAACTACTACCCAAACTCGCCTTCCTTTAGACACCAAATTGGTGGTGTCCTTTGCATCCCTCCCATCTCACTTCCCACCCCAGATATTATATGATCAATTGATGGCGGGGCTTTTGGCTTATGGGACACAGCTCAACCTTTTCTCCGCCGTTCCTTCTAGTGCAGAGCGTCTTGCTGCACCTCGCTCCACTGCCACCATAATCCCACACCACCCTGCCATAGCCCAACAAATTCCCTCATGCTCATATTGCAGCGACGCCTGAGCATTTCTTTTAGGCTTAAGTGGATAATGGTCGCCAAATTTGTCCCCTCTGTTTTGGACTCAACCATTCCAAAAAATCCCGACCCTGAGCCACGTTCTCAGGTGTGGCTTCTGAGCCATTTTCAGTGGATTCTGAATGGGGCGATTTGTTGCCCCCTCATGCTCAACGTTCTTGTTTGATGTCCTGAGTAGGAAATCGGCTTCCACCAAATCACCCACCCACATTAACCCACCCACATTAACCCACCCAATTTCACCCACGCCAATCAGAGTCAGGCCTGAACCACTATTTGCACCCAAGCAGCCCATTTGGCTCCTAACTACCCAAATTCTTCATCCACTATTCTTATGAACCCAAACTCATAGGACTTATTTGCTGAGATTGATGAATTAGGTAATGTTGTCACAGATGAAGAAACTGGTGAACCTCTTGCCCATCTCAATTGTGTTTGGGATGAATTTTACAATTCTGATTTTAACAAAACCCCATCCCCCAAGAGATTTGCTACTAAACCCAAGGCCATCCCCTACCAAAGTGACCTAAAGATCACCTTAGCAGCAGTGGCCTCACCCCATTGCCCAAACCTTTACAAAGCAGTGGCCCAATCTGTTTCTCATTACCACCAAGGGCTGAGCATAATTGATTTCCCCCTGATTTCCCTAAAACAGCACAGGAAGAAATCACTAAATTGGCACTAAAGCCAATAACGCGGTCATGCATGTGGCACAACTAGCAGATTTTGTCCCATCTGCTAAAATCAACTGACAAAATATCACCAATTTACCCTAACTTCCCAAAGCCCACATTCAAGATTAACATCACCTAGCGGAATTAGTTGAAATTATCTTCCAAGCTGATCTTGAAGAAGAAAACCAATCTTTTGCAAACATCCACCCCCACCACGCTGATGCCCCAACGCCATGGCTCTCCACTTTTGTCAGTTTCTACAACTTCAATGATGCTGCCCAGAAGAATATGTCTGTAGAAGAGCTGCCTGACTCCCCTCACCCTCTTACTCGGTGGGTTAGTGGTATTCCTCTCCCCGCCTGGTTGGAGGTTTCATTTTGGTTTTTTGGATTTCTTGATCCTTTTGTTCATTCATTTGATTCTTTTGCTCATTGAGTATTGGTAATATCCATCCCCTGGTCGGCGTACCTTGAATAAATTTTAATTATAAAATGATTTCCATACATGAAAGGATGATAATTATTGATGGCAAGCAAGACTACTAGGCGCTCACGCTTGGTAATGCTGTCATTCCTCTCCACCCAAGTTAAAGCTTTACTGAAGTATTCTATATGATGATTAACTTGATTTTGAATCAAATTGTGCCAAAATGGCCCCATTAACAATGTTGGTAGCATATCTAAAAAGTAAAAACAGTTTATAAAATTTGGGATGTACTAATACAGGGGAAGTTTCAAGAGCTTCCTCAAGATGTCAAAAGCTTGTTGTTGAGTTTTCTCCCATTGGGACAAAACCTCCTTATGGATCAGATATGTCAGCAATTTTGCAAGCTCATCAAAGTGGAAAATAAATTGTCAATAATAACTGACCATCCCAAGAGAAACCTGAATATTGCATAAGCTGGATGGTTGAGTCATTTTCTCAATTGTATCCACTTTGTATAGTAACATCAAGTTCCCTTCCCAGGTAACTTTATGCCCAAGATTTTCATGTCAATTTTGAAATATGGCATTAGGTTGATTTTAGCTTCAGCAAAGCAGAACAGAGTCATTAAAACACTTCCTTCAAGTGATTTAGGTTTGATTGAAGGTGCAAGAGAACGCGGTCACATCATTTAAGTAAACTAACATGCATGGCATATTCAAGTCCCCAAACAGGCCATCAATCGCTCTTTGGAAAGTGGCTGGGGTGCCGCATAATCCTTGGGGCATTTGAGTAAGTTTGAATAACCCCTCACTTGCTATAAGGGCACATTTCTCCCAATTGTCTGGTGCAAGCTCAATGTGCCAGTTTACTAGAGAGATCCATTGCTGAGGAGAATTGAGAACAGCCTAGTGTCATGGAGAATCATCAATTTATGGTAGCGGGTAATTGTTCTTTTGGGTAATGGCATTTAAACCAGCGGTAATCCATTACCACCTAATGCACACCATCCTTCTTTTATATAAGCAACAATGGCGAGGTCCATGAACTTTTTGAGGGTTTAATTAATCCAATGTTCAGGAGTTGCTTCAGCTCCTTCATCAAATGGCTTCTTCAACCTTAGGTTTCTGGTAGGGTCAAGCATAGATGATGGGGATTCACCTATAAGTACTCTATGTTACACAACTATCATCAACCAAAATCATCTAAACCTTTTTAAATATGTCATCATATTCTTCAATTTAGAGCATCCGCTTGTTGCTGCTGCTCAAAGGTAAGGGTGTCACCTATCTTTACATCTAAATGGGCGATGGTAATGTCATCATCAATCCAAAATAATGTAACTTTTTTCACCTGTGAATGGATTCAACTTGATCAGTGGTTAGAGTTCAGTCATATGCAACAAGTAGATTTCAAGTAATTTACATAGGCCAATCAGTGAAATTAGCCATCAAAATGGTTAGGGGCCTCAGTAAGCAGGATCAAGCACCCCAGGGCATGTAAGAGGCAATTGGATGGATTGATTAGAGTCTTCACGTATTTCCAGCAAGTGATCTGGTGGAATGGTAACTTGGATCCCGTGTCCACCAGTACATGATATTTTGGGGTATAACTACTCAGTAGTTGGAGTATATAAGCATCTCTTCTTGAGCCTCAGCATTGGAAGGAGGTAGTTTGGATTTTGGCCCAACTACTCAATACTCAAGACACTCAATGAAGTTTAAAACCTCCAGTAAACAGCTCCTAAGTTTTCTTTTTCCCTTTCTTTTCTAAGAATTCTTTAACAACTAGGGGATTGCAACACCCTAAGTTAGAAAATTATAAGTCCTTATCGTTTATTTTGGTGTCAACCTCAATAAAGGGATTGTGAGCCTATGAGAAGGTCATAATAATCATTCTCTAGCACACTTGCTGAGGCTGACACATTCAGGGATCCAAACCAAAGTGGCAATGAGGAGTAGGCCCTGAACTAAGGTCCAATGAGGCCCGCGATCCCATAATCCAAAGTGTGGTTTTGATTTGGTGCAACTTTATCCATTTTACCATTAAGAGAAAATTACTTTAACTGGTGATCTGGTATCAAAAATGAACTGAATTTTTCCCTTATGAACAACTACTTCAAATTGAGTAACGTCAGGGCCAAAAATGGGGTATTGTGTAAATTGAATTTTACTGTTGGAACAGTTCTTTAAAGAGCAATGTAAGAGGAATTTAGATCTTTATTTAAAATTAATGAGTCTAGGAAATTCATTCCATCAAGATTGGATAGAACATAACATTCAGAGCGGGAAGGAACTTTAGACGCTGGATGAGGTGTAGAGTCATCAGCAGGGGGTGCCTCGCGCCCTAGCCAACTCCACTTTTCTTGCCTCATCGTCTTTTTTCTTTCAACAGTAATCCTCTCAATGACCAAAGATTCTGCAATGAGAGCAAGAGTCATGTCAAGGTTTAGATCTCTGAACAAACTACTGCATAAATGTGAGTCTGGGTCCCTTGGTTAGGTGTTTGGCGCACTTCCAGCTTAGGCAACTCCATTATAGGTTCATTAATATCAAAGATTGATTTTTCCATCTTCTTTGCATCCTGGAAGTGTAGTATGTAAGTCTTAATGTGTTAAAATGTGGAGACAGCGGCAATGGCATTACCCAAATTAATATGATTGCAGGAGGAGAGGGATTGAATTCTCTAATAAAATTTCTCAGCAAACTCAATATTTGTTTCTCCACGTCTAGGCTGGATACACATGAAATCTTGTTTAAGTTTAGAAAGGGATATTACTTTCAAATTCTTTGATAAGGGCGTCCTTTAATTTAGCCCAAGAAGTATACTCTTTAGAATATGGCATCATGATCTCTCTGGCCTAACTATAAAGCCAGGTTTGTATGTGTTGGCACTTTTAGCAATCTGTAGCATGTTCCATCGCACCCTCATACATTTAGAGATAAAAATTGATAGTTATCGTCCCAGGCACATACTTCTCTTTAAAAATGGGTTTGAAAATTCTAACATGCTCAGAGAGAACATGTATAGCTGGAGAAGGAGGCCATTCAGATTCAATTAGCTCAAAGGGTCTGGGTTGGTTTGAGGGATAGCCTTATTGACTTGATGGCAAAAATTACCATATCATCCTGAAGAGTGCTGTAGTATTCATTGACTTGATTGAGTGAGGCTTTGGTATCTAGGAGTCAGCGGAGGTTTTCAAACTCAATTTTTGGCTTGCTACTTTGAGTGACGGGGTATCTTGTTTAGCCTCAATTGTTTTAAGGTTAGAGATCATCTTCTTGACTTTGTCATTCGCTTGGGTCTTATTGGTTTCTGTACTGTGATTACTGAGAACAGGTATGGTTAGAAGCGTTTTGTTATACAATGAGATCAAAGTTAGACCCTTGTCAAGAAAATTTCCCTTCAATACTCATCCATGCTCACTGAGCCATGTTTAGTAGTTTTCAAGGATGTTTAATTTGAGCTTCATGGTTTTCAATGAAATAGGGCCCAGTAGGTGAGGTGGTCCTGGGGGGTCCGCAAGAGCCTTCAGACCCTGGGGGTCCTTGCCCACCTTCATGGCCAATAGGGCTGGAAGCTGAGAGGTCCTTTTTGAATAACCAATTCCTGAACAGGCGGCTTGGCGGTCCTCTCACTCAACTGCTGAATCTGAGTGGCTAGTGCGGCGATTTGAGAATTATTAGTTTAAGGATTTTGGTAAGTCAGTCAATAAGATCAGTCAAAGTGCGCTCCACTTTGCTGAGGCATGGGTCATCTGCTGATTAAGCAATTATGTAGGTACCATACAACTCTGTTGTCAATTTGGGCTAGTTTGTGTTGAATTACATTAATCATACTGGCTATCCAAGAAGCTTTACAATTATCTTGACTAAATTGAAATTAGCTTCATATTTTTAAGAAGGTAAGTTTGAAGTTTCTGCTAGAGTCCAAATTGCTTTTGATTTTCCATATGATACAAACCTAATAATTGCATCTGATTATAAATGGCATGGTGCACAGACAGTCGGAGATAAGATTCAGTTTGAGCCACTCCTACTTCAATACCAGGAAGATTGGGTGAGGAATTTAGATATTGTATATTAAGAGCAACCCAAGAGGAGCGAAAATGAAGAGTTATTCCCCTAGGGATGATGGTCCCATACAGTAAAGCCACTACAGTTTTGGCTAATTAAGCAGCCTAGATTTGGTAGAGAGACTCATAAGGAGCTGAAATAGTTAGGGTCATTGTGGCTCTGAACTCAAGCTCTCACATGTCTGGAAATGGCATATCTTATTTATAAAAAATGGCCCATTTGGTTAAGCACATATTCTTCTTCATATTGGTAGAAACATTATAGCTGGATTCAGTCATGTGAAGGTACATCTTCACCAGGTAGCCTCAAAAGAGATCTTGTAGGGAGCACTAGTATTGATTTTTTTTATTTGAAGGGCGGGTCCTTCAAAGGCTATACAACTATCAGTCATTATAGTTCCAGCGGAATCTCCAAGTAGACTTTGGGTCTCTAGGATAATCTCTTGACAGAATAGATGTCATCATCAAGCAAATTTCTGCTAATTAAGGCAGGCAAAATCTCTAGACTGAGCTAGGTAATATATACTAAAACTAGGCAAAAGTTGAGGAGGTGAATAAACATTTTTTATTGGTTAAAATTTGGGGACCTTTTTAACTTTGGTAGAAGTTTGGGATCATGTAGGGTAAACTTGGACAAAAGTTTGGGATTTTGTAGGGCACATCGATTTATAAATGGCATGATCTTTACTGAACAATGTTGCGGAGTGTGGAGATTTCTGGCGGACAAGATCTTTCTTGATTTATGCAGCAGAATCAGGAGATTTACAAAATGGCAAGATCTTTATCAGATAATTCATAAGATTCAGGAGGGATCGAGAATTTTAGTTGATTGTTTAGGAGTTCATTGTTTGTAGCAGTTTTGGTAGCTTTTATGGTAATGCAACTCTATTGTTCAAGTTGTGTTTTATCTCACATTTAAACTTTTTCCAATCTAGTGCAAATCCCATCATTCCCAATAAATCTATAATAACTAAATAACGGAGAGCCATTTGCTAAATGACTAAATTGACTTTAAAAGCTTCATCAAAATTGGTTTAGTAGTTTATGAGATTACCATGTCATCCAGACCTCCTAGAACTTTATATCTAAATATATAGATTTTTCACCAATTTTTATCTTATTTTTTTTCTTACTACAAGTTAATTATAAGATGATTTTTGTATGGCCTTAATAACAAGGTTGACACATTCAACCTTGTTTTCAATATTCTTTACCTGCTTCCTCCATCTCAGCCAAGATCTCTTGTTGTCTAGTTCAGAGTGACTGACCTTGGTCTTATCTTCTTGGATAGTCACAGTTTACTATATAATTATAATTATCTATACTGTGAAATTTCTATGGATTAGCATCAGCGAGAAAACTCCAAATGTAATTCACATACATCGATTTTCTCTCTGATTACTTTTTTGATCAACTTGTTAGCAAGTGCTCAACTGGAAGGGTATATTTTCGTCCTTGTAAATACACCTCTAAAATTCTCAATCATTTATAAAATGAAATGGATGAAAATCAGTATGGTGCAAATGAGAATAATTAACCCCAGTCATATCAATGGCAACCAAGCTAGTTTCAAATGAGGACGTCTTTTTATAACTGATGAATGGAATATAATGGCCTGTGACAATAAAATTAAGTCCTTTTTACCCTTTATTCATTAAAATAATTTATTAGCTGTCAACGGCAGTCAAACCCCATATGATACCGCCAATAATGGTATATTTAATACTCCATGCAATATGAGTTCCATTTTTTTGAGCATCATAACACAACATATGTATCACCAATAAGTGATTAACTAACTTTAAAGCAGCAAACAATAACACAAACATCCACAAGAGCCACATCAGATATAATAATAGCAAGGAGCTACCACATACAAATCACAAGCTTCATATTATTCTTTGAAAAGTAAATCCTTAAATCAAGTAGAAGCATTATAGAAGTCCACCGTCCCTGAAACCATAAGAAATTGCACAATCATATATTGAGATGCAATTAATTATAATTAAATAATTTCAAAGTCTTATTATTCAAGCCCATTATATACTTTTTCATATATATATATATAAACTTTTTAAATTTTTAATAACAGGCTTGTACTATCTCACAGAATCTACTTTTTGTTGTTTATTTTACTTTGGTGCTTTTTTTTGCATTTGGGATTAAAAACTGTTCAAGAATGCCACAGGTAAAGATGCACTCATTCAGGTATACTTGTGAAGACAGTATACCTAAAAGTAAATGTAAAGATTTATAGTAAGTAAGCCTTTATTAAGTATATCTTCTCAAAATCTGCTGCACTCTTCTTAGTACTTCCAGCGCTGAGTATCTTTTGTGAACAATTACCAGCTTTTTTCTTAAGAAGATATATACTAGAATTTGTGTTGCCACGTTTCTCTTTTTTTAATAATGACTCTTCCAATTTATATGTTTAGCCTATAGAAGGTAGCACAGGCGTCATCCTTCTATGCGCTCCAAAATCTAGTGTTTCTCATTTATGGGTAATAATAGGCTGTTGACGGTGTTACTGAGACTGGATGGTCATCAGTCCAACCTATGGTTAATTTTGAAGGTTATCAGTCCAATGTCAGGTACATCTTTATGATATTGGTCAGTGAGGATGCTTATGAAGGATTTGGTTGAGTCTTTTTGATGCCTTTTGAATGCTAGAATGGAACTGGTTTGGGAACTAGATGCTCAATCAATAAATCAATAGGGGTCAATCCAACAAAAGTCAGTATTCATGGTATATTATTTTATAAATGCTTAGATTTTAGGTCAGAAAGGGCTAACAGAATACTGAAGGAAGATTGATGGGCCTGTTATGCAGGAAATTAAACAGTGGAACAAGGTGGTCAATGTGAGGGGCGAGGTCTAAAGGCCTTTTAGGGTTTTCTCTGGGGTTGATCTCAGATGGTTGGTCAAACCCAAATAACAACATTCTTTCACTTGACCATACATTGCAGAAAAAAATGTGTAGGGGGTCAGACCATTTATTTGGAAAACATGTCCTTCAATTCATTGTAAGGAGGATATTGCATAAAAAACTTGACATGCATCAGAATGACAATATGTCCTTTGGTAAGTTTTTAAGGGTATATATATTAGTAACAAAATTTTCTAGAGTTTTAAAGGGCACCTTTTAATAGGTTCCCTCTCTCAGGGGATTCATTATTGTCGTTGTAAAGAATCAATTTTTAAAGGCTAAGCGGAGTAGTTGATTCCACTTTTTCTTATTACTTCCTGAAGTACTAACTTTTTCACCACATAAATTAGGATATCAGGGTTGGAGAGTTTTCAGATAATCTTATTCATTGAAATCTTGCTGGGTAACCATAAACCAGTAAGCACATCGTCATCAAGTTCTACTTTACTAACTATGGGCAACACATAAATTCTTGTAATGAGTTGGTGGCTTTTAACTTGAATAGGAATTACTAATTGGTTAGGTAATAACACCCTTAACTTCTCCATTATCAGGATGAATTATACTAGGTTCAATGATAAAGATATATTTTTTATTGGCAAATTGGGGGATAAAACTTACCAATTAACCTTCTGGAAGTAATAAATTAAAATACATTCCTACTAGGGCTTGGTGGCCCATTGCTATTTTCAGGCCCCTCTTTGCTTGCAGTGTTATTATAGAGGAGTCAGCAATTTAGGTTGGCAATATCTTATCACAACGGCATCCCTTTCAGTATTGCAGCAAAACTATAATATCCTTAATCAACAAGTAAACTGTTATGGAAGGATGAGGCTTATCCTGAATTTCCTTCCTAGTATGATAGTGGAAAGTGTTATCCCAATATATACAAAGAATCTTTTAAAAGTTGGATTAGCCTATAATTTTTCATCAAAGAGGTACCAATAAGTATTTAGTAGATTTCATGAGGTAAGATGATGGCCGGAGCAGGTAACACTATATTATGAAACTGTATGGAAAGGCACAACTTACTAATAAAGTGGTGGCATTAGGCTCCATAGTTACATACTTCTTAAAATGGGCAATTGGCAGTGAAATCCAAAGTTTCTTCATTAGCGATGAGGAAACTATGTTAATGGGCTCCCTGCGGCCTACAATTCCCAGGCTTTAACGTTGTTCACACTAATATCAACATAAGTACGCTCAGCATAAATATCTAAGCTGGTAAGCTTATAATCGTCAAGAGTATCTGCTTGCTCAGGTAAGTAAATAAGTCGCTTTTCACCTTTGGCCTCATAGGTATAGCTAAATTTTTCCTATAATTATATCATAAGGACAGCCACCATGTCAGCAATCATATTGTTCAATATTTAAATGGAAGTTTATACTTTAGGCAAAAGTAGATTATCCTTTTTCTACTCCTCTGAGGCTTTTCCCAAATTATTGTCCAGGGCCAAGTTCTGATAATGTATACCAAGTTCCTTCTTTAAGATTATTAGGTCGACGTTGGGCCCTTTAACAATCAGAGTATTTAATATTAGGCACATCAAAAGTGAGAGCGCAATGGTGAATGTAATACATTAATTCTTTAAATAGTGTTTTCAGAATTAAGGAAATATAACAGCCCAATACAAGCCCTTTTAAGACTTGCAGGCGTGGCAGAAAGTGATCCAAGCATCATAGTGACTCAGAACCTTAACCCATACAGCACCTGATCTTTCCAAATAGAAGATTCCAGGAACTATTAAAACTTATCCACCTGTATTAAAGTTAATGTAAAAGAAGGCAGGTTCTCGTTCTATATTCAGTTTCACCCCACAAAACTCATTAGTAATTTTTTGGCAATGTTGTAAGACATGTCACATTACAAAAATCATCAATATCAGATCTTGACTGGCATGGTTAGACAGGTTCATTAACGTAGCCAGTTTGGCATGGTCATTAGAACTTCCCATGGTAATTTCAAATAACTGCATAAAAGTGTTAATGTACCCTTTCTTGTCAAACTTAGGTAAGTTAACTGGGTTAACATGGTGAAAATTAACAAGCCTTAGTTCCCAGTTAAACTGGTAAAAATTCCTGGGGCAATCAAAATTGGCCAAAGAAGGGGAGGAATTAATAGAAGCCTCTTCTGTGGTGGCAAAATTTGTAGTAGATTCTAGGTAGTTCTAGGAATAGCTGCTGGCATAGATAATATAGTTAGTATAGTAGGTAAGCTAGTTAAAACCGGTGAAATACTATATTAGGATCAGAGCTAAGGAATGAGCCCAATCATGGTTTTGTTTATACATACAAGTGGCCTTTTCAATTTCTTAGTGGAGTTGCTTAATTAAATTATTAACAATTGTGTTGTTCCACTTGTAATCGTTGCTCAGCTTGTTCATGTTTTTGGTTGGACTTCCATAAGGTGAGAATTCAATTTCATATTTTCTTGTCCTTGAAATTAGACCAGTAGTCTTAAAGTGTTAAGTGCCTGATAAAGGCCAGTGATGGTATAAACTTTTCCTTACCATGGTAAACCAAGGCTGTTACAGCGGTGTATGGGGCTTGAGGTATTTTCAGCTAGTTTCATTTTAGTATATCTAATAGGATACAGGAGTTGGAAAGACATGTAGTGAGAACCAGAATGTTGCAATCAGGATTACAACTAGGCAAGATTGTCACAGATAAATATACATATAATCAGGTATAACTGTATGAAGACAGTGTACCTCAAGGTAAACATAAAGATCAGTAGAAAATAATCCTTAATATATATATCCAAATCCACTGTAGTCTCAATGGCTACTTCCAGTGCTGTATATCTTTTGTGAACATTTATTAGCGTTCCTCAGAAGAAAATATACCCAAATTTTTGTATTGCAGAGTTTTTCCATAACAGCCCTTCCAATTTATATGTTGAGCTCACTATAAGGTAGCATATGAGTCAGCCTTCTCTGCGGCTCCTTAATCTTTTACATTTCTCATTTTATTTTCTTCTAATAGAATGTTGACGTAGCTACTGATACTGGATGGTTTTTTTGTCTAAGATTGGGTACATCTTGATGGTCATCAGTCTAACATTAGGTACATCTTTAGGATTTTGGTTGGCAGGGATGCTCATGATGGATTCAGCGGAGTAATTCTGGTACTTTTTGATTAATGGGAGCTGAACTGGTTTGGGGAACTGGAACTTTCAGTTGACATTCAATAGGGCAATCCACCAGAGGTTAGTATCATAAGGGTTGTGATTTATGAATGCTTAGATTTTGGGTCAGAAAGTGCTAACAGAATATCTGACATAGAATTGAAGGAATTGTTCTTCCTAGGGACACAAACAGCAGAACAAGGTGGTCAAGAGTAGTGATGAGGTCTTTAGAGCATTTGCGGTATTAGTGTTGTGATTGATATCAGATGGTTGGTGTCAGGATTTTCCCTATTAAGGGTGAAGCCTCAATTAGGTGTTAATTATTTAGTTATAGTGAATACTAATAATCTTTAATAAATAACTATACTATTAGATCTATATTATATTAGGGATAAGATTATTATATGAAGCAACAAGCAATTCCCATCAATTACACTGGACTTATGAATTAATGAATCAGTTAACAAATCTGAATTACTTTCCAAGTGATCCACTGATGGGATTAAGCAAGCTTGATGCAAGACTTGAATTATTCCTGATTATCCTGATCTATCTGACCTTAAATTTATATATTAACCTCGATATTTTATTTAACCTCCATCTATTATACTTCCTTAGTACTATAAATAGTACTAAATATTTCCATAATAAAGTAACTTTCCTTGCAGTATTATCTACTCTTTGAAGTTCATTTGGCATATTTCCATTTGAATTTCAGTGCAAAATCCAAGGATTATTATATTTAGCCACAGGAACCTCTGAACCATCGCCAACTGGTTAAGTTCCAACATTAGGGAATTTAATTGGACCTCTGAACCTCTAATAAAGGTTAAGTCCTATATTATTTTTTAAATTTTTATTCGAGGTGGGCTGACCTGGGGATGATACCGCACTGCTTAAGTCCTATATTATTTATATATTGGATTTCTGTGTGAAATCCAAAAATGTCCACCACCTTAAGTGAGCTTTGAAGGATCTAACTCAATTTATTATCAGGTTCAGTGAAAATTCTGACAGTTGGTCAAACTAAAGTCTCAACATTGCTAGTAACGCTAAAGCCAGAAGGTTCAGACTAGGCAAAAGTTTCAAGTAGAAATTGAGAGGAGTTTGGTGTTCTTAAATTAAGTCATTATATAATATCATCATAATCCTTAACATGGTTAATAGCACTTGGACCATTAGTAAAAGTCCTGTCAAAATGTATAATAGAACTTCCAGATGGCCTGACGATGCTTTCTGCAATCAGATAGACTAACTATTGCCATTGGCTAAACCCAACAATAAAGCATTTAATAGAAAAAGTGCCAGTTTAATGATAAGTGGAACTCACTATTTGTGGTGCTACCAAGTGATTATGGAGAGCTTAATGAAGATATCATGGAAAAGAACCATAGAAACGAATTCCCAAAAATAGAAACCTGGAGAAAGAGATTGATAGATTTAAATGATGAGTAGCTTATCTGACAAGTTATCTAAAAAGAGTTAGAGCACCACCTGCAGTAACACAAATTATGGAAGTGGCCATCAATCAGTTGAAAGATAGTTTTGCCTATTTGAAAAAATAGTATTAGATACTGAGCCTCTGATCTCCAAGGAATTTATTAGGGAGAAGATTAGCCTATCTTATTCCCCAAGAAACAAATTTGGCCAAGATCAAACTACTAAATCCAATACCAAACATAATGGCCCAGTTTAGAATTTCATGGCCACTGCGACTGAAACCCATCACCTGACCTGATGGATCAATATGATAAAAACTGGGCTTTATAATGTCAATTTGGAAGTGTCTTCATATCCAGAGTTTTATGCGACTACAATTTGTTTGCTATTAGAAGAAGAATGACATATGGCCTCCTCACATGTATCATAGCTAACTCACGTGAGACAATTGAAAACTTTGACAAGAGTTTTTGTTCTCAATATTTATTTTATTAAGTTAAACCTTTGAAGATACTATTTAAAGCTAAGTGTATATAGGTATTTTAAATGTATCTAACACAGATATAGTGTATATCATATACATAATTTCTGATATGAACCTATTTTAACAATAGTCTTCTTAGTAGACTTACTAGGGCAGCTTTTTTACTAAAACTTAAGCAATAGCAAGTTAGAAAGCTAACTGAAATTTTCAATATTGTTGGAATTCTGGAGATTATCACAAGCAATAGGCTTCCCATACCAGAATTCTACAAGTGGTGCTCACTATAAGGGGCCAGTACACCATTAGATATGCTATAACTTAATTTCAGAAATAAAAGAAAATCTCTCTTAGCGTTACTTGTTAGGTGAGTATTAGAAATAGAAATAATGAATATAAAATAACATGGTTTATTATCAGATATACCATAATATAATCATACAAACTTACAGCCACAATTTAATGCATTCAGTCTTATACCACAGATATATTTGTTTAAACTGTACTACAAAGAACTTCTCATCAATATCTATAGCTCTAAATGCTCATAATAAAACCTATGAATATGGTTGAGTATGTGAGAGATTAACAGGGTACATTTAATCATGAAACAATTGTAATAAATATTTCATCAACTATATGGGTAGCGTCAAGACAAGGTGAGAATTTACCAAGTATGCAAGAACCTGTTACGCTTTACAACAGACCAATCTTTTCTTATTGATGAAGTTTATCATGAAGCCAAGAAGAAATTTTAAACGAAGAGCTTGAAGATACATAGGATATTAGAATAGACAGAAAACATTACTCTATGCTATGGACAGATTATCAAATGCTTTAACAATTAAAAATAGCTATATCAATTTAAACAAAATTATCTCCTAAAATGTTACAGTTAGCAGCCTTTAATCCAACCTCATTTCTTTGTCAAATCACTTAACTCTAAGCAGTTAAATATAATATTTCTTTTACTAACAGTTTAAGTGTATTTGATGATGCCAAAGAAAAGACCTCTACATCAACCAATCAGAAGGTTATATGATTTAAAATATGCCTAAACAATATATTTTAAATTTTGAAGCCTTTTAAGACTGATCCTCAGCGCCACTTATACCCTCACAAGTGTTGGATATCAGGATATCAGTAATGATGGGAAGAATATTGACCATTAGACTCCCATGACTGAATCAACGCATAGACCCAAAAAGGGTGTCAATGAAGTTACCTCAATTAATCACATAATAAAGAAAAACTAGTTAGTATAGCTCAAATTGACATTAGAAAACTTTGTCAGACCAGATTGAGCAGAAGATACACAAGATGAAACCCTGCCTAATAAATGAATGATAATCGGAATTTCAGGCAACTATTACATTAGGTGGCAGACAAGGCAGTAAATTAAGGTGAACCTGTAAAATGACAAGAACAAAGAATTTTCTTAATGATTGACCTAAGTGATACCAAATCTCATACAACTAGGTATACTCAACGTATTTTTTGTCCTATTAAAGTTAAGCTAGAAAGACATTATACCATCCAGAATGCATCGCCTGACCATGAGCCTCCCGTCCATATTTCTCCCTATATCAATTTTATAATCTTTTTCCAATTTGGGGTTTATATTGATAAATATGACATATAAAAACCCCTATTCTATACTACAATATAGTTACATCATTAATACTACATCTCGTTTTTGATCTTTGACTTCAATAAGTATATTTCGCTGTACTTACTATAGGATTGATACTCTAGCTGACGAGACATAAGCGGTGATTGGCACCCTTTAGAAATAACAATACATAAAATGCAACTTAGATGGCTTCAAATATTGACTTTAAAGCTTCTTGGGCATAGCATCATTGAGCTCAAAAATAGAAGCTCAACAGGCTGGTGCTTACTACAGGGACTCAGCCAACATTTAACTATACCTGCACCTAATTCATCTCACCTTGGAAGATAATCCAATTGACATTGTAACCTGATGGGTGCACAATGTAAACAGTGAAAAAGATGACTGAATGGGAAGTACAATCTCATCACATTTGAAGAAGTTCAAGAAAATCTTATAGAGATTTCTAAATCTTGCCATCTAACATAGATTTACAATGAAGGAGTTTGAGACTTAATTCAGGGGAGTCATTAATCCAGGAGAAAGTGCCAGCCACGAAAGGGCAACTTCCATGGATAGAACTATCATGAATTTATATGAATCCATTTCTCTCCCAGAGAGCTATAGATCAAGTGCAAATCTATCTTACTATATCCTGTGATTTGTACACCCTGCGCTTTAACATATCATGAATTTACTAGGAGTATATAATGGTAACTCCACCATTATATTAATACCCAAAGGGCCTTAAGGATGGCCTATGAACATGTATATAATTTAGCATCACAAAGTACTTGGGACATCCGCTGTTCAATTGAAGTGAACCATTCCTACATCATGCAACTCCACAATCAAATGGGGACTAATGATCCAGTGAAATTAAGTATGTGGAGGAAGCTATGAAGCTTGACAAATGGATATCTTAGAGTCAAATGAAATTACCTAAAAAGATTATTGACACTTTTGACCAGAGTTCTGAAGACAAAATATTGAATCCCATGGTGAAATGATGGCTCAAGCTTCTACTAGCCATCATCAGGAGAAGTAAAAGAACCCTCCTCAAGTCTCAGATATAGCAATCCTTATGAGTAATTAGTGAGTTGGAGGCCCATCAAACATCTGAGACTTCATCATTATCGCAAAATATATTTCTTGAGTGGCCCATATTGAGCAGGATCTGGCATCTCATGTGGCTCAAGCGTCTACTCTTTCCATTACTTAGTGACTCAAAATTTAAGAGCAACATGAGAGGCAAGTCTCAGCTGAGAAGACAATAAAAAGTCTACTTTTGCCTCAACGAAGCTGATCAATGCTGGAACATTCTTGGAGAAAAGCTGAAAGCCAAAATGACAAGCCTCCTAAGAGCACTAAATGCAAAGAGATGATGGAGAACTTTAATCTGCGCATTGGATTATTAGAGGACTATAAAAATGCTTTTGTGAACTTACCATCTATCCGCTTTCCAACAAATTTGCAATCTGGACATCCATGTTAAGAACCTGGAGAATGATAAAGTTGTTCTTGAAAGAAGATTTAATCCGATGGATGTTACACCAGGACTTACCTTGGAGTAAATAGAGCAACATCTCAATCCTCTACATTATCAAATACATCACCTTGCATGTCAAGTTGAACAGAGTAACACACACCAAAATTACTGAAGTTGAAGCTCCAAGACTACATGTCATTATTGGAGTGGAGGTATCTGCCTTTAAGTCTAAGTTCAAGAACAAGTATACACTCTGCGAAGGGAATATTACATCTTTACTCTACAACTATGAAGCCGCTATGGAAGGTTCAACTGATCATCAAAAGAGTAAGCATAATATATCTTGTTTAAGTTGTATGTCTCAAGAGGTTATGGTGCATCATATGGATGACCTGCATACCTGGAAAGAAGTGAAGAAAGCGCCAATCAAAGAGTTCAGGTCCAAGCAAAGACTGAGTATGAAGAAACATGCCTTCATGAGAAATGCGCTACATGTAATGAAACCCTTTTCAAATTTGCTGAATACTTCTACATCAAGGCCAAGCACTGTTGACCTTAAAAAACTTACATTGGATGATGCCTTAGCCGCTGATGTTGCTGGTTTACATTTTAAACCCAGCTTAACCATGCATGCCACATCTGTTAAACGAAGCTTCATTTCCATTTTTGACATTAAAGAAACCCTGCTCGATGTGGTAAATTTACACAACCCTGAGACCTCCCAAAAAGCTTCCACAAAACCCAGAGTGTATATTGTGGAGGAAGCGAAGCCTAAGAAGGAGGAGAAGCCAAGGTGTAACTACTTTAATAAGAACAACTTTACTGAGAAGATGTTATCTAAGAAGAATCCTGCCCTTGCTGAGCAGGGAAAAGGAAGGTCAGCTTAGGGTCAGGTACCTCTAAAGCAAACTGACCCAAAGTACTTGGAAGCGAAACATTACTGATTGCTCATCTCACATATATTAAGAATGAATCTGTTGATGATTCTAAAGGGGATTACGAAGACACAGGCTATTATACTAGAGGCTCACTCACTGAGTTCACCATTCTGGAATGCTTGAATGCTAAGGTATGGATGACGCCCAGCTCCTACAGGCACTTACCTTAGTCAGGTTATAGGGCGCCCTAGAATAATTGATATGACTAGCGATGCTGATCAAAACCTTGTCCTGCTGATCTGACCCATCTTTAGTGTGCAAAGTCTACTGGAGATCAAGGAGTATCCCCATACTGCCTGAAAGCTCTTTGCAGTGTTCCGCCTTAAAGAGGTGTTAGACCTCCCAACAAAATTCAGAGAAACCATTACCAAAGTGGAAGTAGTAATTTGGAAGGTCCAAGTTATGGCTATCTTAGATATGGGATTCCCTATCAATTGTGTCTTATCCTGACTCATCAAGAAGATTAATCTCGCCCATGACCTCAAATACACTAAATAGTATAGCACAACCTGTACCAACAACAAGGCGATAGGTGCATATTCACCTCTGCCAATTTGAGTTAGCAAATGAGTTTCCTCAGCTCTTGAGGTTGACCTGGATAATATCCAATATGATATACTTATCAGGATACAGTTTATGGCCTAATACAAAGAAGGCATAAATATGAAAGAAGGGTATTAATAACTCTCCTTCTATGGAGTTACCAATGTACTGGATAATAAAAACTCCAGCAAGAAAGATCACTCATGTCTGGTAAAGCCTTGTTTTCACTTGTATAAAATTAACTGTGGGCTCTGCTAGTTGGCAGGCCAACCAGTATGAAGACTTTTTGGCAATTGCCATTTCGCCTTGGGTGGCAGGGCCAGCAGTGTTGGCTGACCCTTGGAATGTCATCTGCACCATTCAGGGATTCCTTGGCCTAATCCTCAACCAACAAAATAAATTATAAACTTATAATCAAAAGGTAGATTA